>JAFBJT010108534.1:0-37584 GCA_016785325.1 Chascanopsetta lugubris
GGGCAGAAACCACATCCAGGAAGCAGAGACTCACTTCCCACACACATAATGATTTAGGAGGGGTCAACATGGAGCTCTAAACTCTGCTGAGTAAGGGTTTCACAGTTTAAATAGATGCTTAGGCAAATGCCTTTTTCCTCCATTCAAAATAAACATGATGCTTGATTGTGAAATTAGTTTTAAAAGGATCTGTACTTTTTAATATACTGTTTTGCAGCCCTTTTTTTTTACGCTTATACAATAAAAACTCTTTAAGGGACACTGCTCCCAACTCGGTTAATGATTGATTGACATCTCTATGAGAGGAAATGTGATTGGCCAAAAAGAAGTCATAAGTTGAGGAAGGGGTGGAGTTTAAAGGAAAAAAGGAAAAACGCAGCCTGCCTGTTAAGTAAATCTTCGTGCTCGAAGTCAAACCTGGTATTCAAACTCTTAAAGGTGCAGTGTGTAAGATTTGCAAGCTTTGAAATTCAATCAATAAACAATACTAATGTTTTGAAGGAGTGTCAAGGGTAGATGGAGATTTTTCCTGGTCATAGAAATACACCAGTCACATGAGTACTGATGTGAGTAGGAGTGATATTTCTCTCTGTTTTCCCTCATATCGCCCCCTGCAGTGATGGAGGAGCAGACAGAATCTCCTGCAGCCAACGCCGACACCAACAACCAGCGGAACGGAGATGAGGTCTGAACTCAGCGATATCAAATGTCACCTCTTTGGGATTTTTTTTTTCATTTTCATTCCAGACTCCTCAGAATGTTCCGTATCTGTTTTTGTTATCAACGCAGAAGCCCCGACGTGGCAGCTGGACCAAGGGGAGGAAGAGGAAGAAGCCGATGAAGGACAGCAACGCGCCCAAGGCCCCGCTGACGGGCTACGTTCGCTTCATGAACGACAGACGCGAGCAGCTACGGGCCGAGCGTCCGGACGTGCCCTTCCCGGAGATAACCAGGATGCTGGGCAACGAGTGGAGCAAGCTGCCCCCAGAGGACAAGCAGGTCAGTGAGGAGGCTCCCGACAGGATCACCATTTCAACTGATATGCATATTCTATTTCCACAGTTTAATTACATCCTGTCCCAGATACGTCTAAAATGTTTTCTCTGTGATATGAGTAAAAAAAAAACGAATGAGGTTTCTTTATTTTATGATAAAGACATTCAAGTAATAAGAATTTTGCCATTCCACTGTGAAGACTTCAATGACTAATAGCTCCGATTTAAACAGAGGAATCATTTTAAGTTTCGACAACCTTCCAATTATTTCCACCGCTCACACGTTCATCTGAGAGATGTCATATTCAAATATTAGATTCTGTCGAGTGGAAGCCTTCATTCAACAACATCTCATCTTCCATGTGCTTCACATCAACCGCACAGATTTCTCATCGAGCTACTCGTTTAGACTTGATATTCAAAGATAGGGAAAATAGTATTTTAAGATAAAACCACCTCAACATTTCCTGTGATTCTTTTCCAAATGATTATTTTACTCGGAGGGTTTAGGTGATCTAATGTGCTACGAGGAGGGTTTTAATAGTTTTTCATCTAATTCCTGCACTAATTACACCCTCCGTAGTAATTGTGTTAGGGATCATGTGCATGTAGGTTATTGAATATACTGATTTTCTTCTATCAGAGGTAATCAAGCCTCATTAGAAGTTAATTAGCCCCATTCATCCTGTCATACATCACCCACAATCTAATTTTCCAAACTCATCCTCTCACCTCCTCGTCCCTGCAGAGGTACTTGGACGAGGCGGAGCGAGATAAGGAGCGTTACATGCGAGAGCTGGAGAAATACCAGAAGACAGAGGCCTACAAACATTTCACCAGGAAGGTCCAGGAGAAGCAGAAGGGCAAGAGGCACAGGGGAGGTGAGGCCGTGTTCACGTTACCATGGTGAAGTTTAGCAAGGTTTGAATCCCATTTTCTTCAAACCAGTATGTGTTCATTTACCAGATATAAACATGTAACATTGTTACAAATAAACGTTGTCAATGTTTTCTGCCAGTAATGTTTTCTTTGAAGTGTCCATTTCATTCATTAAATATGTTCAATATTCAGATTTACTATAAATGTTAATTATTATTCTAAATGATTAAACATATAGTTGCATTTAAAGTTCCATTTTAAGGGGACGGGTCCAAATTCTTTGACATTTATAATGCTGTATCTCATTTACTAAATTAGTCACTTTTTGGGTGAAGTAACTATAACTAGTTACCTTACATTCTGTGGCCATGCAGTATGTATGACAACAGTCATATTAGCATCAATGTGGCTTTTGTGCCAAAATGCTCAGTAAATGCTGAATAAGTTATAAAAATATGACTGCTTCAAATCAGTTTGAACCCAAATCTTACACTCTGCCTCTTTAATTGATGTAGCTGGATGTTTGCTACACGGAGTAGACTTGACACTCACTGCCTCAGTATTGTGATGTACTGCTGCTTTAAGGACATTCCAGGATTCGGAGTAGTCATCGTTAGTTTGTGGAAACATGGCAGAGTGAGTGGAGACTTCAGAGTTGTTCAGGTGAAGAGATACTAGTTCAGCTGGAGGACAGAGACTCTGCTCCAGCAACACATGGTGTGTATTATCTGTTCTGCGCAGGACACATCTCTGTTTGAGAATCAAAAATGTTGATGACATAAACAGATCTGCTCTCTCCTCTGGGAGAGTTTCTGTTGCTCCACAGTTTGAATTGGACTGATGGGATCTTTTGAACCATTGGCTTTAGTGCTTGCTGCTCTGAGGGGGGGAATAATCTGCTGTCCTCTTTCATTATTGTCTCCTTCCTCTCCAGATGTAGGACACCAGGTAGCCAATGAAGCTCTTCACGAGGTCAGTAAATCCTTCCAGCTTCATCCCACTCACCATCGCTTTCCCCGAAGAGCTAAATACCATATTTAAGAAAGGGAATAAGTCCTCCTCTAAAGGCATGGTGGACGGAAGATTTGTAATCCTGACCCCGATCCTGGTTATGTTTTATTTTCTGTTTTATAAAATTAAAATTAGAAATTCATGATTCATTAACTCGATCCACTTGTGTTGACATGGATTGTATTGTTATTGTAAGTCATTGTAGAAGTTGCACATATACACATGAGTACTTTGATATGAGATCTCAGCTCCTCATAGTCCTTCTGGATTATATGGGCAGATAATCTACCATGGCTGGCCTCCATTTTGAAAATGCATCTGCGAGTGAACAATTGATGAAGTGAAGTAACTTATTCACCATTTGCCCAAATGCACGTGCGGCGAAATGTAATTAATTAGAAACGTCTCACTTTCAAATAATGGAAATTACAACTTAGAAACAACATAAACAAAAGATACGTTCATTTGAATTTTGTTTAATCTTGCTAAGAGGTTTGGCTTGTGTCGGTTTTCCTTCCTGTTGACTGAAGTGCTCTCCGCTGTACAGCTAAAGCCGAGTTAATCAGCGTTGTTGCAGTGTTTGTTGTCCAAACACCTCTTCCTCTATACTCAAGTGTGTAATTCATTTTTATGAAGTTCTGCATGTGATTAGGAGGTTTCCTCCGTGAGGCTACTCAACGGGTTGGAGCCAGTGTGAATTCCTGTGGGGACCCCGGTGGTTTCCCACTCTACATTTCAAAGAGCTCAGTATTCCACATTTGATTTCATTATGAAGGGAAACAAGACAGGTGCATTCTGGCAGAGAAGGGGAATAACTCTTTCGTATTTTCAAACCCTCTCAGAGTCTCAGGTATCGTCTCAGATGGAATTACCTCCACCTCCTCATTCCTTAAACTGTATTTCCCTGGTGGGCAGAAATGAAATCAATTTACCTGCTCGCCCACTGTCCCGGCGAGATGAATGACCACCTCTCACTGTCAGCGTGTGTTGCCAAGTGGATTCAGCTTATCTGCTTTACTTCTGCTTGTCAACAGAAGGATGCAGAGGGGAAGGACAGGACTGTGTTTGACATACCCATCTTCACCGAGGAGTTCCTCAACCACAGCAAAGGTAAACGGGTCGGAAACTCCTCCTCTTACCTCAGTAGAACTTTTGTTTTATCGTGCGGCCTGGCCTCAGAATAGTGATGACAAAGAAATTAAAAATTCACGCCTGCTGTTCAGATTGCGCTGCATCATCTTCAAACCCATCCTCTGAATCACTTCCGTTTCAGCACGTGAGGCAGAGATGCGTCAGCTGCGCAAGACCAACATGGAGTACGAGGAGCGTAACGCCGCCCTGCAGAAGCACGTGGAGAGCATGCGCGGTGCGGTGGAGCGGCTGGAGGGCGACGTCATGCAAGAGAGGGGACGCAACGGCCTCCTCCACCAGCACCTGGAGACCCTGCGTCAAGCGCTCACCTCCAGTTTCTCCTCCGTGCTTCTGCCAGGTGGGAGGAGTCAGCAAACACTGCATCAAAGTCAGTGTATTCCAGTGAGACCCGCAGTTCTACATAAACAACAAACATTTTAATTTAATAGCATATCAGGCTACTTCTTTTACACATGGCCGCTGCAAAAGTAAAAAAAAAAAAACTAGACATCCTCCAACTTCCTGTCAACCAATCAACCTGTCGGACAGGAAGTGAGTGTAGAGTGATGTGGCCCCACGGGCCATAGTTTGGAAACCTCTGGCTGATTTTGTTTGCATTGCATTGTTCTTGACACACAACCGCATCCAGTCTGCTCCAGGAGTAAGTTGCTGATGTGTACTTCCTGTGACGGAGCAGACTCCGCCCATCACTTCTAGAAAAAAAAAATTTCAAACATGCACTCTTTCATAAATCATTCTCCTGCTGAGGGTGACAAAACAAAATAAAGCTGCTTTGCTTTTATCTCTGGACGTTTGCTGTGTGACTCTGGGGCAGGAGATGTGCTGATGCGGATCAAAACACATCATAAAGTGGAATTGATTTGATAGCAGTGATCCATCCCCAGGCTCACACACACACACACACAACACACACACACACACACACACACACACACACATACACTCTGCTTAGATATATCACACTCTGGTGACACTTTAATGATAATGTAGGTCAGAGTGTGTTTACTGGGCCGAACAGATTATTCAGAGGTAAATCCCTTTCATTTAAACCAATGTATTTACCACCTTCCATCTGAAAATCATGTAGTGACATCACATTCCTGTCATCCTGCAGGAAGCGGAGAGACGCCCACTCTTGAAACCATCGACTCCTACATGAAGAAGCTGCACAGCCTCATCGTCAGCAGCCCACAGGAACACGAGAATCTCATCAACACCGTGAGAGAAGTCGTCAACCGTTTGGACAGGTAACCAAAAAGATTTATAACTATCAACATGGGGCCACATGGGGATTTTGTCGTTGCAGTACAGCGAGTGGCCACTGGGGAAAATTCCTGCACGTTTGAGGAGGGGTCCTGTATCCTGTTCTATCGATACATCCCTGTATGATACCAGTTTGCTGCTATAGCTAACTTGTTCATTGGCTGTTTAGTCTATGATGTCATAGATTAACTGGAATACTAACAAGTTGTTAGGGCGCCACCTGCTGTAGTGGAGTGGGACATACTTAATTAATTAATTAATTGGAGTAATGGCCCGGTTGAACTACAACCTGAGCTATGAGCTTTTTGTTCTTTCCCTCCAGATAATTGGACGACCTGATTGGCTCGTTGGCGTGTCACGTCATCCCAACTTTGAACCATCTCTTATTACTCTGCTAAGGTGACGTAGGTGATGTAGCCTTTCATATTTATTCATTGTTTTGTTTTTTTGAAAAACTTTTTTTATCCTATTTCCGCATAAATAAATGTGTTCTCTTTGGCACCGCGCTGCTGTTCACACAACAATGTCTGAACCACTTTGTATCTGAACAAAGACAATGATTTGTGTTCAGCTGAACAGAAACATGTGTCATGTCTAATATTTTTGTGTTTTTCAATAAACGTACATGTTGCGAGCTTTTGGTTTGTTTTTCCATTGAATCACATTATATGGAAAGTATAATCTTAAATCAGAGACAAGGTACCAGCGCTTCAGACTGATACCCTCTCTCCGATTGCTGCATGGGAAGAATTTGCATTGCAAATATTCAACCTACCGCTTTGAGCCTTTGCCAAAGTAGATGTTTCTAATTTCCACTTCCTGATTTGTCACACTCAGGTCTGGTAACTCCTGCCAGCTGAGTTTTGAAGTCAAGTCTCTCGCATTGAATAATAATTACTTGGCTAATCTGCGGTAATGTGTCACCGTTTGGGATTGTGCTCGGTCAGCAGCCTGAGCTCATTTACTCACAGTGAAGTGGAGTTAAGAAGATTTGGAGTGGATAAGTTAATTGAGCAGCTCTGTTGTAATTTACTGGATGTGGCCAGAGACGTAAATTACACCCTGAGAAACACTCTGGGAAACAATCAGTTATCGTAGTGGGTGTGGGAATCTTCCCACTCCTCATCACATTAGTCCAGAAGAGGAAAATGACTTGTGAAGAATCTGCGATAAATCCTCCTTCAGTAAATCGGATTATCAAATCCAATATGTCCGCTGTTTGATCAGGAGCAGTCCAGTTAGCGATGGATTACAGTCGCTCACATAGCTCTTTATCCGTGCTGAGGTTACGACCTCTTCCTGTTTCCATTCACTGATGCCCGTTTCCTCTTTGCCAGCTGAGACTTCCTGCCCACATGTGCCCCAACAATGTCCCCAACAGATGTTTGACTCCCACGAGACGCTAACGTCCGTCTCTGCTCTGAGCTAAAAATACACAACCACTGACTGATGGAGAGTTGCAATGGGTTTAACATGGAAGTCATGACTGCTCCCTTTAAGTAAGTCAAAAGTCTAATAATTCGCCCCCTAGTGGCTGGATACAGTATAAAGCCCTCAGTCGTGTCGGTGGACGGGACATGTACCAGATGAATGTAGATGATAATACGTGCAGAGTGGAATGGTCATACATGTCAGTCAGCAGATAAACATGGCCGACCAGCTGCCATCGCAGACGCCGTGTGGCTAGCATCGCTAAAAATAGCCCACAACATGCAGTATAAAGTACTTTGTGGGTCTGTTGAGTGACGATGGAGACGCTCCCTTACTTATTCGACTTGTTTACCTTTGAACTGGCATCATCGCTCTCATGTGTAGCACATGGTGTGTGCAGTGGGGCCCCAAAGCTCATTTGTATAATGAGCTTGGCTGTTGCCCCCTTTTTCTTTCCTTTGATGTTTGTTTAAAGCTACAAAAACAACAACTCAGAGACGGAATGGGGAAAAGGACAAAGGTTTGTAGCATCTCTGAGCTCACATTTACGCCTTGATGTGGACACATGGTTGTGCGGCCCATAGAGTATGCTCAGTAGTGTCACTCCCAAAAATAAATACATTACATATCGATGCAGTACCACAAGTGGCCACTGGGAAGCAATTTGCTGCAAGTCAGAGGGGAGGAGCTGTCTCCTGTTCTATTAATACATCCATGCATGGTACCAGTTTGCTGCTACGGCTCCTACCATAGTTAACTTGTTCATTGGCTATTTGGTCTGTGATGTCATAGGTCAACTGGAACACTAAAAAGTTGTAAGGGGACATATCGCCACCTATTGTCGCAGAGTGGCACATACAACACATCCATGCTCCTGCCCCTCTCTCACTGAAAAGCCATGGTCTCTTGTGATTGGCCAAGGCCTCCATGGGTTCTGCAACACACAACTTCACCACCAGATGTCACCAAATCCTACACACTGTACCTTTAATAGATGTGTCACAGAGCGTAACAGAGCTGCTGAGGTAAGGCCAGGTAACTTGGCTTTTCGCCAGCCTCTCACAGACGCCCTCTTCCCCCCTTCAGAGTGACCATGTCTGCAGCCTGGCCTCGGCTTCCTGCCTGCTGGTGACACAGGAGAGAGAGAGGGAGAGAGAGAGAGAGAGGGAGAGGGAGAGAGAGAGAGAGAGAGAGAGAGGGAGAGAGAGAGAAGGAGAGGAAGGGCAGCTCCAGCAGAGAGCCACAGTTCCTGGACCGGACAAGGCAGAGAGAGAGAGAGAGAGAGAGAGAGAGAGAGAGAGAGAGAGAGAGATGGAGTGGGGGAGGGAGAGAGGATGAGTCAGGCATCATGTGCTGAACTGGCACTCAGCAGCCTCGGTGTCCTGCATGGTTTCAGTTATAATGAGCTCTATTATGTCCAGAGTGAGTCGGGTTTACACGAGCGAATTAAGGATCAATAAACTTTTTTTTTATATATATATATATATATATCATCTATAGCGAGATTGATTTTTAAAATAGTTTCCCTATCAATAAAGTTTCGGTTCAGTTCGGTGAGTCACTGCTGACCTTGGGCTCTGGGGTGAGACTATGTCGAATGCCTTTCACACGTAGTAATTGTGTACTTATGACTCTCTGCTCCTTAGTCACACCTCCACGTGCTCAGCTTGAACGTCCGCTCGCGCGGACAGACCCAGTCTCTCTGTGATTTAGCTCACGCAAATAGTTTTTTAATGCTGTTGTCGATTTCCTGGACAGATCATTAAAAGCAGATTTCACCGTCTGTCGACTTTGCTCCGTGTCAGCGCGGCAGAGTTTCAACACGTCTGGAGTAAATGAGCTGTTATGAGAGTGAATTCTGAGGTCACCCGCTTCTCATGATGGGTCATTCAGAGATAGTCAGTTTGAGAGAGAAGCGAAGTGTCATTTATTTATTTTTATGAACGTCTGGAGAAATGTCCTTGTGTTCAACTCCCCTGCTGCTCTGAGTCATTTCCAGATTCTCTGCATCTGCTGCCATTCACCCTGACTCACCCTGTCTGTCCACTGTCACTCTGACTGCAGATCTCACTCTGCAGTAGCACCAGGTCTCTCTACACACTCCCTATACATCATTTATTGTCTTTACTGCAGCTATGACATTTTCTAATAGAACTTCATATTTTTTTTTGTTGCCTTTATTCTGAAAGAAAAGCAAAAATGTTTCTTGTTTCCATCACTGTCGGGACGTTTTAAAATCATTAGTAGTTGAAATATAACATTAGGCACTTTAAAGGCGCAGTGTCTAAGATTTTGGCCATTTTCATCACTTCTATAAATATCAATATAAACATCTTTTGAGTTTGAATAACAACTGAAGTCCACTATAGGTTCTCCTGCATGCTAGGGAAGGGTGAGGGTGAGGTCATTGATACAACATGCAACTTCACCTCTAGATGTCAACAATCTTACACACTGCACCTTTAAGCATCATTAGACGATCAACATTTAGGGTTAGGGTTCTTCAAATGTTTTATGTTATACAATGAATGAAAGTCTTGTGACCTTGTGTAAACCATAGACCATATTAAATGGTTGAGTCTTGACCTGCTGGTCTGGTGAGGCCTCTGCAGGCATATTTCATGGGACCCTGAGAAACAGTCGAAAAGTACCACACCATCACTCCCCCGGTCTGCCTCACTCTTATTTACTCAGCTGGTGAAGTGAAGGGGAGAGTCACCCTAAAAAAGGCAGAAGAGGAAAATGAGAGTCATCCTTCCCTTTCCTCCCTCCATCATCTGCTCTGTATAACCCCCCCCCCCCCCCCCCCCCCCCAAATCCTTCGGCCTCAGAGCCCGGGACTGAAGCAGGGAAGAGAAGACGGAGGAGGAGGAGGAGGAGGAGGAAGAGGAGGAGGAGGAGGAGGAGGAGGGGGGGAGGAAACAATGCTTGGAATGTGTTGAAAAACTTGAGTCATTCCCACATGTCAAGCTCAGCCTAAGCTCCTCCCCCTCCTGCTTCTCCTTCTCCTAAAAGCATGGTGGCTTCAATGTCTCCTCAGAAACTCATACGTCTGTCACTTGCTTATTACTTGTTGGACAGTGTACATATTTTTTATTTGAATTACTTTAGAATGGGCCCTTTATATTTACAGCCTGCATATCTGACAGAAGGCTACGGGCCACTGCATGCCACTAAATTCCACACACTGCACCTTTAATTTCTCAATATTATATAGTTCTATGGACTATATGAGTCTGAACATGAATAACATATGGGTACAAGTTCTAACACATTGCCTGGGTGGGGGCAGCTGTGGCACGAAACGTCACCACTAGATGTCACTAAATTCTGCATACTGCACCTTAGATTTTCTATCGTAAGTGCACGTGTCAGGTGTGTCTGGTGGCCTGCACCTTTAATGTCTGTTATGTGAGGGATGTCATTGCAATGAGCCCCCCGAGTGGATTAGCTCCACTTCACCCTCTGTAAACACTTTGGTGAGTGGTGGGGTGCCTTGTAAAAATGCGCGCTCACGCGAGGCAGCCCCAGTCAGTCAGTCCCAGTCAGTGTCCCGGTGCGCGCTCCCGCGTTTGACTGGAAAAAAGGAGAGAGAGAGAGAGAGAGAGAGAGAGAGAGAGAGAGAGAGAGAGAGAGAGAGAGAGAGAGAGAGAGAGAGAGAGAGAGAGAGAGAGAGAGGAGAGAGAGAGAGAGAGAGAGAGAGAGAGAGAGAGAGAGAGAGAGAGAGAGAGAGAGAGAGATCGCTCCACTGGCAGTGACGAGGAGCTGAGACGCACACACGGATTGTTCTGCTGAGTTCTGCCCGAGGACGACGCTGTCAGAGGCGGATTACATGGCCGTGGAGCGGCGCTAGCAGCGGGCGGACACTCGGGCGCGTGGACGGTAAGAAAAAGTTCTCTCCGCGGGGCTTTTCCTTTCTTTCGCTCTCCACCCATCCAGGATTCAAAGTGTCTCAGCCACAAGTCCATAGCCAGGTTGGGTTGCCAGGTTGCTTCTTGCCCCGCGGATTCTCCGGACGGATCTGTGGCGACGAGCTAACTGCGCTGAGTTTGCGCCAAATGTCACGTTTTTGGCGTAAAGTTTGCGTCGTAACGATTGACCGTGTGCTAACCTGGTGCTAACCTCACTCACCGTATCTGCTGCTGTCACTTTACACACACAGCCGAGGCACCACCGAGGCTACACTGTCTGTATGCGAGTGTTGTGGTTGTGCACTACAGTTTGTCTGCTCTCGAAAGTACACACACACACACACACACACACACACACACACACACACACACACACACACACACACACACACACACACTCCTCTTCCAGTGTTTACCAAAGTGCACAGTTTCACTTACAGCCGCTGGACCTCACCAAACTGAGGCAGCAGGGGCCACCACACAGGCTGACACATGGCGTTTATTAGAAATACTGTAAACCTGTGTATTTATATATATGATCGCATTAATGTACGTGATCATATTCATATATGACTTACAGGCATTTGGGGAAAGGTGGTACAATGTTGAAAGCAATATGTATATAGCATAACACATGATGGTATGGTGGATGCAACAACAGTTATTATAATAATTATTATTATTATTATTACTACTACAACTACTACTATTATTGTTGTTGTTATCATTTGCAGTTGCAGATTTCAGATTTTGTATAATTATAATCAAACTTGCACAACACATGATAATCCTATGGTAGCAACAGTAAGAACAACAATGATAATAGCGATAATAATCATAATAACAATGACTATTATGACAATAGTCATGATCATAATAATGACGACATCATATTAATTTTTTTTCATCTTAATGTGTTGGGTGACAAAAACTTGACAGATACTTGTACCATTAGATACGCTTAATCCCAAATTGCCTAACAATAACATGTATAGATATTAGAATTGTTCTATTGTTGTTAGTAGATATTATACAGCAGTACCTCCTGTACTGTAATACTTCATACATCAGTGCTGTTCTCTGGTGGAGAGGATCAACCTGTCTTCTCCTCCTCTTCCATCCAAACCCTCTCCATGTGTTTCCTAATATAACTCTGACCTACATACGACCCTGATGTACAAACCTTTGATCACCTGTGTTATTCATATTCACACATGACAAATCCACAGTGGGAAGCGGTGTAAGTTAGCCTCTCTCTCTCTCTCTCTCTCTCTCTCTCTCTCTCTCTCTCTCTCTCTCTCTCTCTCTCTCTCTCTCTCTCTCTCTCTCTCTCTCTCTCTCTCTCAGTTAATCAAACGTGAGACTAATTCTATTCCATCAGAAGTTTTCCGACAAAATAATAGAATTTCCTCTTTAAATTGACACCTTAAGTGAAATAAGTGATTTTTAGTTTGTACTTTAAAATAATATTAATATATCATCTCACCTGAGTGCTGTCTGGCTAGAGGAGCTAAAAAAGGTCCGATTGTAGTTTTACAGCAAAGTCATGTCTAGAAAATTCTTGGGGCACTTTAACGGATACTGCCTGAAAGGCCATGCCACTTTAAAAGCTCTCTCTTTTGTTCTGAATCTTCAAAAATAGATATTTATTGCTGGCAAATGCAGTGAAGAGTATCCATTATATTTACTGTTTTTAAAAGAAGTTTTCTTTACACTGGTTGTGCAGAAGTACAGATATTGTCATGTATAAAATGAGAAAACTGTACATTAAATTGGCATAAATCATTGAATATTTAATATATGACTATGAAAAGTATCATAATGTAAACAAATAAAAAATGCCTTTTCAGCAAAAATTGTAATGTTCTGAAATGCTTTTCTGGAATAAAATCTTTAAGAATAGGATTTAAAATAAAATAAAAGGCAGGTATACAGCATTATAATAACTATGTGATTAAAATGCAAAATATACATATACCGGTAATATACAACACGACACCCACAGTGTTCTAATCCCACTCCCACTGAAACCCACTGTGTCTTTTACAGTATTCTCCTAAACAGTAATAGTCCTGAAGAGGTTGTTTTGTGAAAGTGAAACATGGCTGGGGGTCAGAGGTCAGGCCAGTGAAAGGTGACAGGTACGTCTCCAGTGTAAAGCTCCGCCTCTCAGACAGTGGCCTCCTGATAAATGCTCAGAATCACGAGGGGCCGCACTTTGTCAGTTCTTGTTGTTACTTGCTCCTCATGCTTGTTTTCGTTACCACTCAGTGAGATGACAGTGTCAACACAGGAACACAGGCTTCTGACATTGTTACTTCTTCACTTGTGTTTAAGGTGTGGAGGCGGGGGAAGGGGTGGGGGGATGCAGGTGGTGGTTTGAGCAGGATTTCAGATTAATCTCCAGATAAGTTGCTTTCCATGAAGTCCACTGAAGGACGTTTGACATATGTCTGATTGTTTCTGAATAGAGGACATACCTGACATTCCTGTGGTGAGCAACAGGAAGATGATGGCTAGTGTAGGTCTCAGTGTTTTTATTACACAGGATATTTGTTTCGAAGTTAGAAATATTAGATTATTTATCTTTCATCCATATGTCCCCTTTTCTGCCCCACCTATTTCACAGACTGTATGTAACCATGTGTGTAGCATCCATGATGTCACCCATAGGTTTCTGCTGATTGTTTATGAGCCTCGTGGTGGGCGGTTCATTTGTCGGCCATCTTGTCAATGCCTAACTCCTCCTACTTCCTGGCTCATCCAAAAACAGGGAAGGGACTAAGGTAGAACTGGCTGTCACAGCATCCACAGAATGTGCCAGGTAGACCCAGGTGTCACTCAAGAGGCCACGCCCCTCAATTCTGCACAATTTCAAACCTCAATAGAATATAAATAAGCAAGTTAGAAAAAATATCTTTCACAGGAAAACATGTGACTGAGACCAAAACTGTGGTATGACCCTTTTAACATGGGAGTCTATAGAGAGTGACTCTCTTTCGCCTCAAGTGGCCACCCTTTGAACTGCAAGTTTTTCAAAGCGCAAGTTCCCAAAATGACCCATTATTTGCACAAGTGTGAATCCAACCTCCGTCTCTTAACGTCGGACATCTTTTAGGGGTTTGGTTTGCTCAGTTGAAGTCTCTGAAGTCTGATATGTTGCCGCAGAAAACCACAAAAACGAGTCAAGAATGACGTCTGTCACTGATTATCAGCTCAAAGACGACTGAAGTCTGAAAGATGTTCACTGTCACGGAACATGTGAGGGTCGCTGAGGATTTGCGTTAATTCAGTAGCTCAGACTGAGGCATGTTTACAGACGTGTTCGCTGAAGACCAACAAACTCAGTGTTTTTCAGTTAATTTGAATATATTGAATTCACAGATGTATCATAAATCTTAGATAACTCCCCCTGAGACAGATTGATTGTGTGGATATGTGTGGGCCCTGAAACAGATCTGTGAAGGAAGTGTCATGTGACTTTCTGACCCTTGACCCCTCCCCCTTGCCCTTAACCAGGACCTGAGCTGGGTAACAGGTGTGACCCGTAGGTTAAGGAGAGTACACACACTCGGCCCTTTCAACACAGAGAGAGTTTTCCTTCAACAGCAGTGACACACATACCACATACATGTAGTTTTCAAACGGTAATGACAGACACTTGTTTTTCTGTCCGTATTGTAAGTTTGTTCAGAGGTATAAATAAGTTTTGTCGTGACACATCCGTGTAACTTCAGTGTTTTCTCAAATGTCACACTCAACACCGGGAATTAAGTCGTGTACTTCCCCTCGAATCAAGAATACCAGGTTTCGGAAGGTCAGCAGAGTCTGATAAAGTTCAGTTCGGGCTCGAAGCCATGCTGGAAAACTTCGAAGCCCAGTCGCATTTTGTTTTTGGATATGTGCTCTTGATATGATTTATGTTGGCAGCCTCAGGTCATGGCTTCTCGTGAGCGGGTTTTGCAGTTACAGGCAATAACAGTACACCCTCCAAAAGTCAGTATAATGTCATCGGAGTCATCCAGGTGCGAAGATGTCAGAGCCGTTTACATGGAATCACTGGAGCTCACAACTCAATGGGGACGTATTTTAGGTTCCACAACAAGTCCTGCACCTTGTTGAAACATGTTTTTATTGTGTTTGAGGGATCATGCATTAGTTTACTTGATTTTCAGACCTGTTCATTTTCTCTTGTTATTATATACCTCATTTTGGATTATGCAGTACAAGTTAAAAAAAAACTCCTGGAACAGTGAGATGGAACAAAAGTAGTCACATTCATGATTGTTTGCCAAAGAAAGTCTGAAACCCCTTAAAATGTTAAGACATTTTGCACTAGATCAAATATATACATTCTTTTTTGTCAGTTTAACGATATTTCCATCTTATTTCAAGATCCTATAAGAGATTTAAGGGAACATTCTGAGTTAGAATGAACACATATGTGTTAAGTTAAAGTGAAACTAATAATGGATCATTTCCAGATGAATGATCACTCAGGTAATGACTTATACAGCAAATAAGAATCCGTCTAATCACCAGGGAAGTGGCTGTTGTTTTGCCATTTATTCACCGTGTGAATAGAACTGATAAATGTTAAGCAGTTTAAAATGTTCCTGTTTGACCTTTAAAGGAATGTTGACTTTGTAAACATCGTCTGGGTATGTCAAGGCTACGGCTCTGCTGATAAGCTATTAGCTATGGTGTTGATCTTGAAAATGCCACTTTAATGAGCTATTAGGGGATTTGAGGTTGTTATTATTAAGTTGCATCTAAAATAAACCCTATGAAATAATGAAAAGGTGTCCTCCCATTGAAACGTATTCACGCTAAATTTAGTCTAGAAACAAAGAGTGATCGCAGCTCCTCATTAATGAGTCTCAATGCATTATTCCAAAAAGCCTCTGTACCACAGCTCTTGTTTGTTCTGCATACAAATGAGCTGTTTGTATCTATGCTGATGACTCTCATCATTGAGCTGAGCACAAATGTTCACCCCTCCACAAACCCTGTGAGATCTGAAAGTGTTTCCCCTCCTCACAGAGGCAGACAGAGTTCACCTATTCACCACGTCCAGAACTGACTTAATGGGCTCCAGCTACCAGGACACAGTGATTTAGTGGTGCCACACATTGTCTGTTTGGGTGTGGGAAAGACAGCTACCACCACCACCACCACCGTCCTCATCATCATCATTCTGTGAGGCCCTCGGAACAATAGCTGAGGCAGAGCGAGTGGTAACTCAGGGCCATTTCATGGCTGACACCTTCCAGACACCTCCTGCCTGGAAAAAGCTTTACAGCGTCAGGCTAATGTGGCTAACAGCTGATGAATGGAGGGTTTACCAGACACCACATTAGCTGTTTGCTCTTTCTGGTCAGCTTTAATGGAGGATAAGCTGCAGTATGTGTCGTGTAAGATGAATATTTCATGTTGAATGACCTGATGGTGCACTTCTAATATTTCACCTGGGCTTGGAGACCGTCCACAAACCAACGGGGGCTCGGTTTGAATATCCATAAATGAGAATTGAGGTTGGTGGCTATGGGCAAAGTCGGCTCACTCATTCTACTCAAATGTCCCAAAACAGTGTTAATAATACAATCTGTCCTCAGATAGACTCTCTTACCCTTAAACCAATGGGGTTCCCTCAGGGATCTGCTCAGCTGTGATGCATTCCAGGCCTGATTACTTCTGTTATTTCTCAGTCTAGCTACAGTAACTTACTGTGTTATGACATTGTTTCTGATAGCGTTCGACACATTCCGATGGGATTCACACTGTTTCTGTAGATTTATGGTTAGGGATGATTGAAGTAAGAAGTATTTCCTACAGTACACATTTGAACACATGAAGTAAGTCTTAATAGAGTTCTTCAACAAGACCTCCATCCTTGGAGTTCCACTCAATAGACAACAATGTGGCTTATGTATCAAATGAGGATTTGTGTTCTTGTTTACATAGATTCTTGACCTCAGATATTGTAAAAGGCAGTTCCTGCAGTGGCAGCGCTGAAGTGAAGGCAAACAAAAACAACAAAAACAAACTCTACTTTATCCCCTATGTTGGACTGGTGTCTAAATAAAATATTCCCTCTCAGAGTTGTGCAACGTGAGCCTCAAGTCTCGTACCCCCTTCAGTGTGAGAACACAGCTCCACGGCCTGAGGCTGCAATGGAAGATGTCCAATGACCAAACAATATGTGGTGGGAGATGAAAATCTCTGGATGTGTCTGGTTTCCAATTTCATTTTGGAGGGAAGACGCCTCAAGGCCACGTCCCACACTTTCTGCATCGGTGGTGATTAGATCTGGATGTGGATAGATAAGGGGTAAAGAAAATGAAATACAAATAACAGAGTGACAGCACGTCTGCACACGTGCATATGCACAGTTTGTATTTTCAACACTGTCATAAAGTATCTGTGCAGCAGGCGATCCATGCGAGTGTTCTATTTCAGTGGCCATTGCTCTTGGGGATTTACTGTCAAATGCATCGACGGACATCAGAGACCTGTGCTACAGTTCCAAAGTGTCTTACCTGCGCCGCCATTGCAACGGCATGTCCATGCCTCTGTTGCTGATTCTGATATAAGTGATATATGATCTCTAACTCCATATACGGATGGATTCCTCTGTGATCTATCTGTGCAGGTATTTGTCTGAGGATTCAGTGATTGGTTGTGTCTGTGGTGGTGGCGACACAGTATGTGATGGGAGCACAAAGGGATGTTTCCCTTTGCCAAGTTTTGACCTCACTAACTCTTCTGGACTGCAACTGTATCTGAAAATAACTGGCTACGTGTTGTGCTGAATTCTCTCAGACATACCTTGCTGTTGTTGCTCTTGTTGACCACGGAGGACCTAAGCTGTCCCTGGTGTTTTGGCGATTACTAGGCTCGGATGCGGGGTACTTATGTGCCTCAGAAGTATCTCTGAGATCCATCTGAAGCACCGACCCTTCAGGATGAAGCGGGGTAAGCTTTTTAGATAGGGGTTACGTGGGTTTGTGTTTTTATTGTGTGTCTCAAGAGCCATCAGCTACACACTGTGGAGAATAACTTTTAGACTCTGTGCTGCGCAGATGTGAAGTCAGATATCCAGTGTTCTCTCATTTGCATCCCGACAATACTTAGTGGAATACAGAAGTATTATAAATTACAGATGAGATGGATGGAGGCGGTGGGTGTGGTGCCTTCGCTGCAAATCCACACTTAATGGCTCTTCCTGACTCTGCAAATGTGTGAGAGCTGCTTCCACTGATCTGAGAGCTAAAATAGGTCAACATGACTCACGTATTTCTGTTCAACTTTACAAGCTGTCTTGTGTTACTTCAATAAGACCCCTCGTCTTTTTCTAATCGTGCCATAATTCAATCGTGGACAGGAATGACCTTTAATACAGCAGTGGCTGATTCAGGCGATTGAGAACATTGCGTTAAACCCGGTCTTGAAATAGTGGTGAAGACATTACGCAACCTCTGTGGTCCAAAAAGCCCCCTGCCACTCACTCCACCACCTCGCCAATTGTAAACAAACATCCTCTGCTTGACCCTGCCCGACACAGCAAGACTTTTCTGCACAGAATCCTGTTGGTGCTGCTCAAATTAAATTTGCCGACTCACTCCGTTTCGCTGCGCCCCAACTGAGTGAAGGCACAGCTCAAATGACTTGTTCAGCCCACAGACCGCACCCCCCTTCCCTTTTCACCTGCAGACACCCACTGCCTGTGATATCATTAGCAATATCATGCGTGCCATGTCTCTGTAACAGTGACTCCTAGTAGTTAGACACATGAAGATTGAAATGGCAAGAAAACAAACTCATGCACCAGATCCATGCCATTGCTATCTCAAACTACAGAAGGGGAGGTGGGGAGGAGTGTGTGTGTGTGGGGGGGGGGGGGGTCTTGGCTGGATGAGTCAAGTGTGACGGGGGGGGGGGGGGGGGGGGGGGGTCTTGGCTGGATGAGTCAAGTGTGACAGTTCTGTCTGAGAATGAGGTGAAAGACGACATGTAGCTTTGTTAATCATCAAGAGGAATGGACATCCAAGATGAGACCAACAAGTATTTGGGATTGGTTACCCGAGTGGACTACTTGCTTTGCTTGCTTGTGCAACTGTGTGCGTTTGGTTTCAATAGCAGGTGGGTGTCCTGCCCAGATACTGGCATTGTGCCACTAGATTTAGGCCACAGGAGGAGGAAGAGGAAGAGGAGGGGTACGGGGCGCGATGATCCACGGGACGGTTGACTGACAGGAACAGTGGCTGTGAGCATGAGGCTGCACAGCACAACACAATCCAGCATTCACTTTGATTCACGATGTGTTCCTGCAACTAACTGGGACACTTCATTGTCAAATCAAAGCGAGATTACAATGTTTAAACATGAGGCTTATTTTCTCGCCTGGATCACAAAGGAAGAGTTGTCAAAACGTGGCACTACAGAAAAGGAAGACGACAGTTCATAAGCTACTTTAGGGTTTGGCCGACGGACCATCGCCGATTCTTAATCCCCACGGGACTATTAGGTGGTAGTCAGCCAACCGTAGTATCCACACATGTATTTTCCGTGGCACGCTGAATTCTCCTTTGTGCCAGCACACCGTCCTCCCCCCTGGGCGAGTGGCCGAGTTCAGCACCTGCACCGACACGTGATGGGGACTCGACACAGATCAGAGAATCTCGGCTCCCGCCCGTTTGATTCTGGTTGTGTCAGAAAAGTAGAGTAGCTCTTCAGAGGTGGAACGAGCAGCTGGAGGAATGTTCTGGAGACGATGGTGTGTCTTTCACGCTGATGTGTCCCTGCTTGTGTTGTTGGATGCTGGATTTGTCTCAGTGCTGTAGGGTTATTTCCTTTGTTGACAGCTGATTCAGCTCTTCTGTCGGACCAAACAAGCTGCTATCAGCAAACAACCCACTTTTGATTGCTTTGATCTCATCTGCTCTGCCTCGCTCTGTTTAATCCGGAACATGGAGACCTCTGGTGGGTGGTTGACAGTCAACCTGTCAGTCAAGCCTTTGTTGCAGAATAGAAAATTATACACCCTCAGCTGTCAAGTTGCAAAACACACACAGCAGTTTGTGTAGTTATACTACAATTATGTAAACGCTGGGGTCTGACTTCAAAGACGGGGACGACGTGGTAGGAAGAGAGTTATTCCCATGGTGTTATTCCAATTTCCGTCTTATCTGAAATAACAGCAGACTTGCTCTGTAAATAATTTCATTTGGGAATTGAACCCATGACCTAATACTTGCCGGGCATTAGCAGAACCACATGGCATCTGACATATACAACAAACAATGCTGTCATTTACAGAGTTGGACTTGTGTATATGGTGATGTCTGTCGAATAAATTCAATCAAAGTAATTACTGTTGTTTTCCGTCGTACTTTACAGTTACTATACATTATACTTGATGTACAACATTATTTCAAACAAAGTATTACATTCATTTCATGTTATATTCAGCTTTATGCAGAGAAATTAAATTATATTGTTCAGTTTGAGTGTTTCTGTCTTTATTTTGCACCCATTGAAGATCCCTGTGACTGGTTAGTTCCTTGTTAGTCTGTAATTAGTGGCAACCATAAACAAGCGGAATACCACTTAGCATTGCCACGAGTGGCCGTCCTCGCCATGACAATCTGGAGTTTCCCTTTTGTTCTCTGACTTGTCTGATGTGGAGCCAGCAGCCTGCCCCTGGGAGCCGGACAGTGGAGAGAGAAAAAAGTTGGGGACATCAAGGATCGTGGATGTAGTCGAGGTTTAAATACGAGCGAAAGAGGAGGTGGTTGTTAAGTCACTTGTTTCCAGGAGACGTCAGACTTCCATTCTGTCCTTCTGCAGAATCATATTTATAAATAGACTCTCATGCCATGTGAATATGAATGTGATGCAAGACCTCAGCTCGAGATACTTTTTGTTTGCTCTGGCACTAAGATGGAGACTGATGACATCATGTGGAGCTGCAGAGCTCTTCATCCCAATCATTCGGCCTCCAAACATTATGTCCACTCTTATCACTTAAAGCCAGGCTGCATTTTCCTGAAAATGCCACTTCATTACATAATCGCTTAAATTTGGAGAGAGCATTTGACTCAACGACCATGCATCTGACACTCAATCTCATGCATAAATATTATTTGTGAGCAAGTGCATATAATAGTCAAACTTTCCAGGCTGTGGTTAAAAAGGAAAAGGTGAACTGTCCTATGTTGTTGTCAGTGGAACAGGGTTGTGGCTTAAGGACATGCTCTGTGGACCATTGCAAACAGTCTGCTGCCCCTCCTGCATGTGGCCGGCAGGCACCACAGTGTTTTGTAAATGTTTAGTAGCACAATGATTCTTTCCTGTCTGTACCAGGCTGATTCTCAGTGTGAAAATATACTTTTTGGAAATACAGTCATGTGGTATTTACCTTAGAAAGTGTGGAATTGCAGATGAAATTAAGAGCCTTCTTGGCAGCATCCTCGTAACAGCAGTCGTCACTCACTGGCCACTTTATTAGTTACATTAAAGGTGCAGTGTGTATGATTTCAGTCATTTTTGTCACTTCTAAAAAATATTGCAGAAACAATTACATGCTGACATCTTCATGAATTTATAATAACCTAGATGTTTAGTTTTTTCTATTAACCTTAATTGAGCCCAATAATGTATAGCTACATGTGGAGCGGCTCCCCTTCACGGGGGCGGCCATGATTTTATAGTAGGTCAGAGTGGACATACTAAGCATCTTTTGAGTTTTAATGACAACTGAAGTCTATCATAGGTTCTCCTTCATGCTCAGAAGGGAGAGGGTGAGGTGATGGATACAACATGCAACTTCACCTCTAGATGTCACCAAATCTTACACTGAAATTTCATTTGGGTGATTAGTGGACCATTCTATATAAACCCTGAAGACGGTTTTGTGTTAACTGTTTTTGGAATTTCTAGCACCATTTAAAATTTGTGCAACTGTTCCAAAAATCCAAGAGACCTCCCCTGTTTGTTTTTCTAAATCTGAGTTGATTAGTATAAAGTCCATCGTCACCTTCTCCACCTGTTGTTTTGGAAACCGAAATGTTGGATGTGAAAGGCCCTGCAGTCTTATCTTCAGACCGTCCACTGTGGAATCCTGACAGTAGCTTGTGAAGACATTATAACATGCACACAGCTCTGTGGTCTGTGGGTGTAAACGGCCGTGCTGCTGCCCGAATGCTGTAAAACAGTCCTGCATCACAGTAGCACAAGTCTGATGTCCTCTGCTCTGTTATCTGTCCTGATTACCACTGTTTTACTGCGATTAAGGAGCACATAAAGCTGTTGAGCTCTCTGCCTGTGTTGAAATACTGTCTTGCTCTGTCTATTAGAGCCAGTGAAAGTCGTGGCTGTGACCAGCAGGGCTATAAAACCCCGAGGAGACTTGGCCTGATGCCGCTCAGATTTATTGGACTCTTTATTTTGATTTTGATTTTTGTTTTTTGTTTTTTTTTACTGCAAGGCATTTAACTATTTTTTTCTCTTGGTAAGACAAAATCTCTCCTAATAAAGGAAGATATTGCTGAAGTATAAGTGAAATATCAAACATGCATAATGACAGTAATGTTATTCAGCATCATTGCATATTGCTGTCAACCAAATAAGGACATGCACACGACCCCTACACCTGCACATGTTCATACTAACAGACCCTGCTCGCCTCTCCCTGTCCTCTGCACGCTGGCAGCTAATATTAGTATTGGATTGAACATTAAAGCCTGACTCATGTTTAGCAAGTGGACCCTCTTAAAACAAAAAAATAAAAAAGCCGTGTCAGTGTAAACAGACTCCCCACATCTAAAGCCTCGGCTCTGAAAGAGAGAAGCCTCCAGTTCAGCTCCTTATATAGCTGGGTTTTCTTCCTCTGAGCAAACTACAGTGAGCGGACGCTTTGCCTCCAGGGAGGGGTTTAATTCCAGGGGAGTGGTTGATGTTTAATTTTTCATGACTCATGCTTCTAATGATGATTCGGATGGTAAAATTGAGTTTGGACCCGTTTGTTATTCTGTTGGTATTATTAATGCACAGTTGGGTTTTGGCTGGACTGTGTGAATATTTGTGAGGGAGCTTTTTTGTTGAAGAGAGTCAATGTTGAAAACATCCCATTTAACTCATCTCTTTTGAGCTATATTCCAAGTTGCATGTGTCCCTATGGAAAAATGAGTATTTCATTCTGTGGTTCTCTCAAGGCTGCACGTCTTTAATGTTTTCTTAAAGGTGCAGTGTGTAAGATTTCGAAAACTTTTTACATTTACATGAGAAGGGGCTCCTCGCGATGAAGGGCGAGGGTGCAGTGATGGATACAACAGGCAACTTCACGTCTAGATGTCACCAAATCTTACACTGAAATTTCATTTGGGTGATTAGTGGACCATTCTATATAAACCCTGAAGACGGTTTTGTCTTGATGTCACCAAATCTTACATAGTGCACCTTTAAGATTGTCAGTGTTCAAAACATCCCATTCAACTCATCTCTTATGAGGTATTTTCAAAGTTGTATCTGTCCCTATGAAATAGGAGTATTTCCTTCTGTGGTTCTTTCAGGCCTATGAGGCTTTAATGTTTTCTTAAACAATTTTAGTACCTTTCTATGCAGTCACAGTGCGAATGAATGAAAATGTGTGATACTGATTGTTGATGATATCTCCTGCCTCCTCCGTTTACAGAAAACCTGTCTACAACCACAGGATACCTGTATGGATTTGTCTTAACCAGCGAGGTGTGGTCCTTTCAGTCCTCCAACGCTCGGACAGACAACAAAACACAAGTCCGGTAGGTGTCCTGGCATCCTCTGCGTTGCGGATGCATAAATACCAAGTGTTGTTTCATTTGGTGCCACTCTATTATGTTGTGTGACTTGACAGCGACAGAGTTTGCAGGGAAGTCTATTGCACACCGAGTCCTCCTCATGGCTCACTGAGCTCCAGGAGAGACTCAGACCTGCACTGTTTGTGTCTCATTCGAGCTCTGGACCAGAGTTGGGAAGACTTGTGGGCTTATGAAGTCCTTTGACACTTGGGAAATATTGGGCTGCATGAACAAACATCAGTACAACAATGTCAAGAAAAGGGCATTCTAGAGTGAAATGCCTCGTTCTGCCTCTTCCATGGCAGACTAGTCCTGACTTGTTCTTCCTGATTGACTGTCTGAATGTGACTCCACATGATATTTGGACAGGACTTAGTCTGTCATCCAGAGGGTTAGCTGTCCCTGCAGACGGAGACTAACACCATTGTGTGTTTTCAGATTCTTGGTTTGCGAGTTCTTTGCCTTTTCCCCTGCTCCATCATAAACCTTTTAAACAAGTACATTCATGCATTCGTCAAACTGCTCAATAACCTACTGGTGTGTCTGAAACCTGGTGTCGAACACATTCTTGCAGTTGTAAAACGAGACATTTTGAGGGTACAATGAAACCATTGTCATACACTGTGAGTTTTTTGAAGCCAGGCTCAAATGATACATTTGATATTTCTCTCAATGTACACTCAGCCTCTGTATCCGAAAACGTATTTCATCCTCCGAGACTTTTCAAGTTGTCACATCACTGACAAAGCACACAGCTATTTCTGGACCAGTTTTGTTTTTGTACTGTTTCGATGGTTATTATTGCCTCTGCTTTGATGACCGGGACTGCAGAGTGGTGTTGTGTTGTCTCACTGAGTTCATTTCAAAGTGGTGCCGGCGTCATAGTTTTTGCTGGACTGATATTTTGCATTTACTGGATCTTGTTGTATTTCTCGATTCTTTTTCCTGGTATTCAGATTGCATTTGCCATTGAGCCCAGTGAGGCTTTTCAGCTTATACTAGCACTTCTGGAAACTCAATGATGACAATGCTTGTGTCTATGGTTTTACCATCCATTTCCACGGTCAAACTTAGTATTTCTATTATGTTTTGAAGGATGCAATAAAGTTACTTCACCAATTTAATAACCAATTTAATTCCCTTAGTTTCTGTGATGTCATCCATATATACTATATGAACATGCGTTTTGTGCTCCAAGTTAGGTGGAAAAAGTAGTTTTAAGTAAATCAGCTCTATAGGGCAGAATCCCTTACGTTCGCAGTCTCCCATGCCCCTGGTATGTCCCTGTGCTGTGTTGTCTCATGAGGGATCAGGTCGATCTTTGGGAGAGGAAATTATTTGATCTTCTAAATTCTGATTTGCTGATAACACCATCATTAACTCTAAATTGCTGAAGAGATAGCACAAATCTGACATCCACCATCGTGTTGTGGTTTCCTCTGGGGAACATCATCAGTGAGCTCAGGGGTGGGGGGCGATGGGGTTGTTGTCAGGGGTAATTACCCATGAATAAATGATAACAGCAGTTGTAAAGTCAGGGCTTTGTTTTTGTTGTCCTAATGTCAGGGCATTAGATTCAGATTGTGTTGCACAATCATGAACATGGTATATGATTAAGTTATTTATTTTTATTATTTTGAGTCATTCATTTGGGGATATTTGAATCTTTGAGTGCAGTACCAGGTCTTTTACATTTTGTAAGACTTGGAAATCAGCAGGCAAATCACAAAATATTCCATTATGTTATGGATTTTGTGCAGATGTGGTTTTCGGGTATGTTTCGATGCCAGTGGCGTTTCTATGGAGGCCAAGTGCAGTGTTGCATTTCAAAGCACTCTGACAGTCAGTGTATATTGACTGGCAGTATATATGTGTATAGATCTATCAAGATTACCCACTGTGGACAAATGGAAGCTCTTTAAGTTGCCCCATGTATTGATTGTTGGCTGTCCGGGATAAATGGATCAGGATGTGTCCCAAGCTTTTAGCCTCCTCCGTGGCCATGTCAACAATGCTCACTGGAAGTGCCCCTGGTATCTGATTCCAACAGTAAACAATGTAAGGTTTTCCAATTATGACCCCGTTGATAAGGTTTGAGTCAATTATGTCAGGGGAAATATCTAACTTCCAGGAAATGGTGTGTGAAAGCAGGAAAAGGACAGAGTTCTGTCCTTGAAGCTGGTCGAGTCAATAAAGCCAAGGTCAGGGGAGATCAATATAGGCAGTGGGAGTCAGGAACATGTATATTCCCATCATGGTCCTCTGCTTCACTCTCTCTTTCTGTGCCTGTGGACTTCCCCTGAAGGCCTCACTAAGTGGACTGCATGTGGAAACCAGCAGCTGTTGGAGTTCCCATCAGAGGAGCTCAGGAAGGGAAAGTGAGTTTCACCCAGGGAGTCACAGGAGTATGCAACATCAATATGAAATGATGTGCGGGGGGGGTGGGGGGGGGCGTCTTCATTTCTTAAACATAAGCCAGAGAAGAACGGACTTCTCCAAACATTCACTGGAGTGTACCATTAACTGTTAAAAATAACATATTTGATGGGAGCTTGAGAGTGAACATATGTGTCAGTTTTTCTTTGAACTTAAGTCAAATGTTTTCATGCCATTACATTAGACATATGTCTTCATGGCGTGACTCATGCTTTACGTTGGCTTTGAGTCACATCCTTTCTCAGTATCTGCTGCTTGGATAAGAGCCAAGTGTTAAAATGACATCAGGCAGACTCCTGAACCCATTCTCTGTGGATGTAGGTAGCTTATTCATAAAGGTCGGACAGGGCGGGTGGCAGTCTCCCTTAAATCCCACCATGCTGCGACCCCCGTCCCGCACTGCTATAGTTATCCCAGGCCTGTTTCAACCTAGTTATGGCAGGAATGTGCCATCGCATGAGAAGAGGTCATTGCTCCTCGAGGTTCTCACCGGGTTCTTAGTCGACGCAGCAGAGATATGGACACGGCGTGACCACCCTCCCATTCATCAATCAAGAATGTTGATGGTTGTTGTGTAGAAGGCTTAACTCTGAGTCAGGGTCGTCAATCAGTACTAGGGTTGCACGAGAATATGTCATGTCATCTTCAACCGCTTATCCAGTAATCTGGGGCGCGGGGTATTTCTACCAGTACACACAGGGCCAGTCGGGGTATCAGTGTCGGGGCCAGTGACACTGCAAGCAGGGTACAAGTGGGATTTGAACCAGTAACCTAGGCCAAAGATCCAAAGTCGACTGCTCGAACCACCGAGCCACTGCCACCCCTACTAGAATATGATGTCTGAGATTGAAGAGCTCTATAGGGTTGCAAAACCAACTTTTTCCACATTCGGATGAAAATACATTCATAAAAATCTGTAAAATAGTATTGTATTTCATTGCTACTAATAGAAAATGGAGATACTTACGGATTGGTCTTAAATTCTGGACCAGTGTATACCTTTTTCAACTTGAAACTGCATTATTTAATAATCAGAATTGACATTTTCCAGACCTTGATCTGCTGTTCGTCCAGACCTGCAACTCTTGTCTAAACCGTCACCAACTCATAACCTGATGTATTCCACTGAGACCACAAGCGCGCCATTATAGATGCGTTCCCACATGCATTTTAACCCGTAAATGGCTCTGGTCTTTTTTTTGGTCTCTGTAAGATGCTTAGAGTCATTAGCCCATTATCAATAATGTCTGGAGATCTTCAATCGCTGAGCCTGGTGGGAACCAACTAGGCAGGAATGTGAAGGTCAGTGACATATTTACAAAGTTGTTGCACTTGGATCATTCCAGTAAGCGCTTTATAAAAAGATTACGTCAATAATTCTCCCTTTGAGCATGAGGAAGCAATTTTGAGGTGAGCTGTATTTCTATTTCTAACTCTAAGGTGGTTTGTATTAAAATAAGGAGATGATAGTTAATCACATTAATGACTGTAGGGTCAAAACATCAATTCTAGAGTGGGACAATGTAAGGATTCTGGTGTTTATGGTCTCAAACCAGATGAACACAGTCAGCTAAGATGTTATGCATCATTTGTACAGTTTCCATTTAATTACCGTCATAAACTAACATTAAAATTCATGTGATGAGAATTCACTGTGAATTCCAGCAACATGAAGTCACCTCTCATGGGGATCATAGGGTGGAGGGGCTGTAGGGAGGCTGGGGGGTGGGGAGCTTTTTGAAAATAGATCCAGTTACTTCACTTGTTGCCATGTAATCTTCATTTCAGATTTATTGGCCTGGTTCAACTTGATCTGCTCCATGGCCCTTTGGTCTGACCACCTATTGTCTCACTGTTTGGTCAACCTTGTCTCCACTGGCTTCTCAAATACGCTGAGGTTTCAGCTGTCTCCCCCCACTCTCCACCCCCCACCCACCCTTCCACTATGAGTGTGCTTTGAAAATTGAATAATGAATAAAGCTGATTTTGCACTTTGGAGTTGATCTTAAAGTTGAAATGAAAATGTCTCTGTGCCTCTAACCTTCTGATCAAATAGCGCAGCTGTTTTATAACTCAAAAACAACTTTATCTATGGTAGATTTTTAAATTGCTTTATTAAGGCATTAAGTTGCATCTAGTTATTCAGTTGAGTTGAGATGTTTTTGTTTGCAGACTCCACATGGAATATGTCTCCTATCATGCCTGGATCCCCTGACAGTTATTTATTTTTCATCGCCTTTGGTGCAATTCCAAAAGACGGTCAATGAAAGTGCACAGAAGAAACTTTGAAGCAAATGATTAAAAGCAAGATTTTTGTGATTTCCCAGTTTGCATCATGCTCGTTTCAAAGTGCATCTTGCAGCTATTTTATTTAGAAGCTAATGCAAAGAGTTTTGCTTGCCTCTTGCCTTATCTGCACAGGCATGTGAACATCATTTAATACCTTTTCGTCTCACGGTGCTTGATTTGATGTTTAATCTTGTTTTAGTGAATCAAACATCCTCAGTGGTTCAGGACTTTGCAAAAATTGTTGAATGGAATCATGTAAACATTGCACTTCAACCAGACCTGCTCCATCCCTCCCTCTGTAATGTGTGTTTTCAGCTGTGTTTACATCAGCCAGCTCTCTGGAAGTTAAAGGGTGGGGTGAATGCCTTTCTCTTCACCCCACTTCTGACATCTGTCAGGACTCATGTGTTCCTCTTCACCCAGTATTTGACACATTAATGTCAGTTTTAAGCTCAATACTCTTTTATTTTAAAGGAAAATAATTTTGTGGATGCTTAATTTACAGCTTCCCCCCACCAGACATGCCATATTTCCCCAAACTAAATGAAAGTATACTCTATATAAGTAGATTTAACAATGTTAACAATGTTAATTCAAGTGTAATGTCCTATAAAGTGCGATATTTCACTAGACTACAAACACGGTTCTCGTCCAGCTATCCCAATAATGAGTTTACGTTAATGTATTCACTCTGTCCAATCCAAGTAAAACTTCATCCTGAATGATAGCCATAACTTTTTCATGCTTAATCTAAACTAACCTGAGATTTAAGCTAACTTCAATGCGCATTACCCATCATAATCGTATTTGCACTGGTCCTGCAGCTGGACATGGTCCTTAAGATGCTAGAAGAATGTGTACGCGCTCACCCTCCCTCCACTTCCATAAATTCATTCTACAAATCCTGCTGCTAACTGCTTGCTCATTATGCCGAGATGAAAACATCCATACTACGACCATGCATTATTGATGAGAAGGAAAAGGGAGCCCCAGAGTTAATCTTTCATCTCTAGTGTGCAGCAACAGTTCCTCCATCTCTGAGAGGCCGGCGCTCGGCCCTCACCCCACACTCCCCGCCTCCTCAGAATAATGTGCGGTCTGTAATGTGCATGTACTGTATTCTGCTCTGCTCCCAATATTTAACCACTCAGATGTCATTTCTGAAAATGTATTTTCTTTCATGTTGACCTTTGATGAGATCCAAACTTGCACACTTCAGAGTGTAAACAATGTGGTGATTGTGTTATGGTGATAAAAATGTCTGCTCTCTAAAGAGAACGTCCTGCCCCAGTTACACTCAGTCCTGCATCAGTGGACAGACACGAGTCTCTGGTCACATGATGTCTGGTGTCTGACAGTGTGATAACTAACTTTATTTAATCTTCAATTGAATAGATTTTAAGCAGTTATGGTTTCAATGTTTACTGTTCTTTTATTGCAGTACTGTTTACCTATTCCTTATATTTCTAAGAATCTGCATCACGATCTGATCTAATTGGTTGATGCTAAGATATGATGATTACACCTGGCCCTCAAAGGAATCCTGGAGTTGGAGAATTAGTTTATTGCAAGACTTGGTGCCTCATCCTAAGACTGATGCTTACACAAGTATGTGTCTCACTCATGATAGTTATTATGATCATTAAAGGGATATTCATGATCTTGACCCTGCAATCCAGAGGATGAACCCTTTTGTTTATCTAGGGATTTCAAAAAATGTTATGCAACCTCTCATTGTGTATCTTGCAAAAAACAGCATGATTGTGATTCTTTCATTCCAGTTTCACAAAATAATGTCTCTCTGTCAGCAGGCTGATTGTCTTTCCCTTTTTCTTTTGGAAACGCTGAGTCACCTCTTGCCAGGAGCCCTCCACAGCCAAATCTGTCCTCATGTGCCAAACGGCCAGAAAGAAATGAGATTTTGAAGAGCTTGGCAGAGAGATGAAGGAGAGAAAGAATGGAAACTATTTCAGGGGAGGAAAAGTGGGACAGGGTTAAAAAATGACCAAGTATATAGAATTTGAGAAGGTGAGAGAGAAAACCTTTCCAAACCTTCAATCTGATGGTTTTCCAAAGAGTCTTCCCTCACATGTCACATGTCACATGACATTGGCCTCGTGTGACTTGACGGACAGGAGCTCATCGCGACATTTCAAAGGGTAGAACTCACATCAGTCCAGATCTACATTGTCATGAATCCTCAGACCCTGTCAGGTTGTAACGTGATATGGTTCTGAAAGCCTCGGCAGCCTCATGCCAGTGTTGTGGCGTCCTGTTGCTGCATGTCCCTCACAAACTCAGCTGTTGATGGAATGCGAGGCTGGTAGGGGACTGACATGTTTCTGGGCAGACTGGCACACACACACACACACACACACACACACACACACACACACACACATACATGTGCGGGCATTGGCTGAAGGCGTGCTGACAGTCTGCACGTCTAGAACGGAGGTATAATAACTTCAAATATAAAGTAGCTGCAGTTGTCTTATGAGAAGTTTTTCCAACTACTTTCCTGCAACTAATGAGCTCACTTTACACCCTGTTTCCATAAAGAAGAGACTGTGAAACGTTTCTCATATAATTGCCTGATACGTTTTGCCGTGGAGTTAATGAGAGGACACCAAAAAGTGCAGCATCTGTTTATGCCTCCTCTCCGAGCCTGAACTGTCCTGACAGACCTGAAGCAAACACATGTAATATGTTTAAACCTTATCTGGCAGCAAGTTAGTTTGCAAACTTCCCTTTTTCTTATTATCTATCTATCTATTCATTTTCCACACTGGACTCGAATGCCTGGCATTGCACCAATTCAAGCTCTCATGGCATTCGACAGTGACTTTCATCAGTATTTGGTAGACAGTGAAAATTATGGATGAGCCAATTCAGAAATAGAACAGACTCGAGGCTGAAAAACAAAGTCAATTAGTTTTTCTTTGACTCATTCTAATGCCTTCATGTCTTTGTACTGATGAATGAAACATTTGATTAATCATTTGTAGCACTGATCATAGATGTCAAATGATCTTATCTTCAATTATATCTTTCATTTTCTTTTCATGACTTATGATTTTTTATCGTGATCATTTCTCTGAATAACTATCAATTTTGATAATGAGGGCAGTTGTTTGTCAACCTTTGTATTCAAAAGTCAAATCTGCATGCTGTATCTTGAAATTTTAATTGATTATATACCTTGAATAGAGTTGTAAGAAGAATGGCATTTAAGTAGTCTTATACAGATTTTCTCATGAAAGCCTCTGACCTCTCTTGGATGGTTGAAGGAAGATGATGCAGTATCAAGATGAAGTGGTGCAGGGATAGACGTGAGTCACTCTGTGATGATGGTGGCATTGAAATAACATCATGTGATTTGAGTTAAGCTGACTTGGGTCTAGTGATAGTGAAAACTGTACATGTGACTTCAGGAGGTCTAAAAGACTCACTGAAGGCAAATGAAACAGCTAACTCCATGTCTGCTGGGCCGTATGCAGTGGCCGGAAGGGACGGAATCTCCCTTTAATTATCTTGAATGTGGAGCATTACATTCTAATTTGTCCGACCACAGTTACTCAAATTTTGACACTGTTCCGGTACCAGGAACGTGCTTTAGTGCTGCCTTGAGTAAAGAGGGGCCCTCGTGGACTTGGCACAATGAGCTTGGAGCTGAACATGAGAAGACTATGCAGACGTCTTGATTCTCTGCTTCACAATCCCGAGCCTCTTCCCTGTTTCCTACCATCCCTCCCTCTCCTTCACGAGGGTTCCTGTAGCCCAAATGTTGAGTACAGGAAGGCATTGTCTCTGCTGAAGGTACTCGTCCCTCTCTGAACGGTGCCCTTGTCATGAAAGTTGATCCTCGGAGGAAGTGCTCATTTCCAGTAAATGCTGCACCAGAGATTTCTCTGCAGTGTTTACAGCGAGCAGGGGAACAGGGTGATCGTTCTGTCTGCAGGAACAAGGATTTCAGGGGGGATCCGAGCACATTCGATCTGCCCGTCTTCAAGATAATAACCGCCATTGTACTTACTACAACACATGAAGGCCTCATTGATGAGAAGTTTGCAGAAAGGAGATTTCTTAAACTCTTCAACATTTATCCGAAAGTCACCTTCATATGATATGTTGCAGACAGGAAGTGTAGGTCCTAGTAAGACAGGAAGTTCCTTTTTTCTCCATATTCTTGTCAGTAAGTCAAACCAATGAGGCTGGGTTGTATCCACAGTGTTGTTATTGTTGAAAGGCTGCAGGTATGCGAGGTCCTGTTCATTTAATTAGTGGTGATCCTGTGGTGACACGAGACATGGGGACACCCTGCATACCTCGGTGGTTTCTAAGGTAACTGTTGCTCCGCGCTCTGCAACCATGCATGTTGATGTTATGCGTCTCTATTGCCTCAGAATATATGAACAATAACATGCAAACTTTGACTGTCCAAACAAATAGTGGACACCAGTGGCATTGATGTTTGCTCGCCAGATCCAAACTCCAACAAAAAAAATAAACGTCTTCATTTTCTCTTTCCTTTGGAGATATCGGGTCACCCCTTTGACCCCCAAAGCGAATATGAAAACCAATCATTTCTCTTCCTCCCCAAAATGTGATGAAAGTTGCATGCATGTAATACTCACTCTTTTTCAGTTGTGTTAAAGTGGTTAGTAAATGATAAGTTATGAGATAAGTGATAGATAAATGCAGGAGTTGCAATATTCTGTAGTCTCCACAGATGAAGTCCTCTGTGGTCCTGGTACCCCTTCTCACCGTTTGTGTCTTTGAACTCCTCCGGGACCCCTTGAGCCGCAGCTCTTAGATAACAGGTTTTCGAGCCTTTCCACATGTGTTCATACTTAAACTGTGACTCAGAATTTTTACGCTCGCAGATTGATATTGCGTCGTTTAATCGCTCTCACCTCTTTATGTTCGACTATCAAATATCCCGTTCGCCCGATACTTTATGACCTGAGCTCTTTTCCTCGGGCTCAGTGAAATGTGTCGTGGCTGATCTGCAAACGCTGCTCTTTAATCTTGGAGCGGTCTATGTTTTTTTTTGTCATTGTTACTTTTTAAAGGGATCAAATAGCCGTGTTTAATATTCACTTTAAAACACTGCGGTGATCTTGAGAGGTACAATCACACCAGCTCCTGTAAAGTGATCTTGTGAATTACATGGTGGTGGCACACGTGTAATGTAATATCCAACAAGAGAGGGGGGAATAAATCACACACTTACACTTACAAATTATAATAAATAATAAATTGTTATTTCAGAGCTACCTGAGTTTGATCAGAGCTTCCTGACAAGTCATTGTGTACACTGATTGTTGATATTGAAGATATTAAATTAGAGACTTCTATAACACTTAAAATTCTGCTTTGCTCCATTTAGATTTGAAGCCTGTCCATGCATAAGCCTCTCAGTTGTCATCTCGGAATGTAAATCATCATTTATGTCTTGGTTTGACAACAGAACTGAGTGAACTGCATGTTGTCAGGTTGTTTTGCAGACCCAGTATGAGGGGCGCCTCAAACACTATAGTCTTACATTGCTAGTGGTCCGTGACAACCACTTGTTGAAAGTAAACACTGGTGTGCAACAACAGAGAATCCTAAGTTTATTGTTGAGTTTAAGGACCAAACTTGTTTTCAGTGTTGCCAGAAACCTCTCAACACAAACGTGGTCAACAAAAAGCATAACGATAATAACAAATTATGTTTCTTGAAGATGAGAAAAAGACTCAAAAGCAGGGGCCACATACGCCTCGACCAGTAACATAGCATAATGACCTGTCTTTCATGTTTACACTTTGTAAAGGTGGGCCGGTGTTTGACACCCCTGTATTCACATTTGTCTAAGATTAAGTTTTCCTTAATTCCTTAACGTGCCGCTCAAGTGTTTGCACACATTGTAGTTGCTTATAACTGCAGTATGCCACAGTATATTCCCATGGTGTACTGTACATGTGTACACATAACTGTCCATTTACTCGAGAATTTGATCCGTGCTATATTTAGCTCGACTTGCAATGAGCTGGTTGCTGGTTGCAGATCCTACTTTGCCTGAGGAAGAATTTCCAGAGAATGCAACACTGCCGTTTTTCCTCTATGCATCAATTATTCATCTTTTTATATTGCTATAAATATCACTTTACTTCCCCTTTTAGCATAACTAAACAATTTTTTTATCGACTCCGAGGAAGGAGTTGAAATCTATAAGATGACTTGGATTCCAATCAATTTACCCTTGAACATTTCAAACAGTGCCCTAGTTCCATCATTTCTGAGCTCAGATGATCCAGTGCAGCACATAGAGGGAGAAGAAAATAATAATTAAGTGCTTTGCCATTATCGCTTTCAGTCACCCGGCTCCTCCCTCGAGCTCAGTTGCAGAAGCAGCTTCATGCTTTGATCCTGTTAATAATCATCTGCTGAGCGGCTGAGGAAGAGGAGCAGATTAAGGAAGCAGCAGAATGCCATGTGCTGATAGAGGCACTGGCAAACAAGGGAAGAGTAAACTGGGAATAATTACTATTTTTGCCCGAACCATTTGGACAAACAATATCACTGTTAGTGAATTTCCTCATCGCACACATTTAACTCTTTATCCAGAACGGTTCTGGATGAGCAGAGGAGGGGGAAAACCCGTCCCCACTCATCTGCTGGCAAGGTTGGAAAAGAAAAGCTTTGGCTGGGGGGGCGGAGCTGAGCCAAGAAGCTTCCTCTGTTCCTCTTCATCCGCTTCTCTCCGCCGGGGTTTGAGACAGATGACATTCTTCCATTTCTCCATAGATACTGGCGCTCATGTGGCCTCGCAGGCCGACTGCAGTCGTGATCAGACACTTAACGGCTCTCCATATTTCCAAGCAGGCACAGCTCGAGACTTTTTGAAGCCGGTGTTGACTCCGTTTGACGGAGCCGATCCAACCGAGTCCCCCGGTCTATCTGAATCAGTCATTCAAAGCGCAGATTGATAACGTACTTCTTTAATAATGTCATTTGAACAGACGTTCATGATCCTGCAGCTCAACAAGGAAATCAGATTTATCGAGGTTTGAAGTAGATCGCCCTTGTGAAAGAGGAATGGCCGACAGCTAACATCCTTCACTTGTGTGGCGCATGCAAAGGGAGGCCATTATACTGACAAAGCAGTGATTTGATGAGTCCTCCCACCGGCAGGTAGGGCAGCTGATAGTGAAGGACAGGGGGATTGATGGTCCTGTTATTCTCCTTGTCACTCCGGGTGGAGAAAATAAAATTGGGGAGTGAGTGATTGTGTCATCCTCCGATAAACAGGAAAATGGATGGATGGCGATGACGAGGCTGGAGATGTGCCAATGCACTGGTGAGGGCTCTGATCACAGACAGCTGTTGTGGAGGAGTCGGTGGTTGTTGTGAGTGCGTGAGCGCACGAACGCGTGGCGGTAATATTTACACACGGAGCAGCGCCTGACATACAAACATCGAGCTGACACTGACATATGAAGCCGGCTCAACCTTAATGGCAGTTGGGCTGCGCATAATGGCGTCTGACCACAGGCATCTTTCCTGGAAGTCATCTGAGATTAAGTGCGGTCGAAGGCAGTTTGTCAGAGTCGACTCACGGGGTTTTAAAAGTCACCGATGAGCCAGAAGTCGCAGGCGAACTCACTCCTGGAGCGAATGTGGACAGAGATAATGTGGGTCGTCAGAATCGCAGGACAATAGAAGATTCATAGTCGAATGAGATGGAAAATGTTGCATGGGAAGGGATGAAAATGTGTGCCAATACTTTTTATACATTTGATGTTTTTGAACTTCAGCAATAAACCTTCAGCTTCTTCTGCATACTGCCACTCACTGAGCCGGAGGTGTAGTGCGGTTTTCTTTTTACCGACCCCCCGTATGTCATCAGCCTCGATTTGAATAAATGCTGCGATACAAACGACACAGATGGTCAGAAATTATTTTAACCGGGTAAATACATTTAAATAATATTTGAATCCAATGTTCGTTCTCATTAGCATCAGTGACCACAAAGGCTCCAAAGGCTGTGTACTTAATCCTGTCTCTAACTTTACTTGAAGTCTAATTCCTGACTTTTGTCTTCATGGTATTTTACCTTTTTTTTTCTGCCAAGTTTTTCTTCTTTTTCTTCATTTTTCGATGTATTTCTTATGTTCACATCTTATTTATGACATGATGGAGTGTATGCTATTACATGTCCATATTTCATTCATCACATCACTCCACCTTCTCATAAAAGACTAGCCATTACCTCTCTTTATGTCCAATGCCCTTGTGGGTCCTTGGACTAGTTGCACCTTAAATGCGCCGTTTTCACTCTGGACGCGAGCCCCGCCCCCTGGGTGTAAAAAGACATATGGTCCAGATGTTAGCGCAGATGATGGGGGTCACACAGACCTCACCAAATCATCTGCCAACTGCTCTGACATCTGTATGAGGGGTACCTCTGTGGTCATTGGGAACTGGCCCCTGTGAGCTCATGTAGCATCAGTGTGCTATGAGACTAAACACTGGAAAAGTCTTTTAGCCTCCCACCGTGTCCGACTGTTCTTAGAGCTGCCGTGTAAACGCTGAATTTGTTTTGATTGCTAAATAGTTACCCACGGCACCCACCTCATTTGAACAAAGCAAAGGTCTCACGGGAAACTCCTGCTGCAGCTCTGGAAACGAGGCGCATTAGATGTGGAAACGAATGTTAAGCTTGGACAGGATTATGAGCAGCGCACGAGTCGATGGCTATTTTAAGGACAGTGCATCCTTTGAAGATTTCTCTCATGCAGTAAATGTGAGGCAGCACGAGCATCAAAGAAAAGACACTTGATATGGAATTTGCATTGTTTCATTATCTTTATGATAACTATATCCTCTGAATTGACTGCATCGTGTCTTTTTCTTTTTGCTAATGTGTGACATTGTGTGCTTACTTCCTTGTATAGACCGAACATACATTTCTCAATTGTAATCCAGTTGTACAATTGGAGCATAAGCATATGAGATAGTACGTTTCTATGCTTAATTTGTGTGGAGAATCAGAGAATCAGAGATTGAATTTAGGTTGATGGCTGTGCAGCCCACTGACTCAAGAGCAGGGCCTGGACTCTCTTACACCCAAGAGGGCACTTTGGATCATGTGACTGTTTTCCTCAACATGTGCCATGAAATGAATTTATGCCTTGATTTCAGACTTGTCTCATATTGCAGCCATGTGGAGGCACTTGAACTGTGATGTCAGGCCAGATTTGTTTTGTTTTATTTCTTTTTTTTCTTTTTTTTTACAGCTGTTGACATATGACACGTAATTATAAGAAAAACACAGGTGGAACCTATACAATTAACTGAGGCTTTGTTAAAGGTGGAGTGTGGAAGATTTAGTGA
>JAFBJT010108534.1:47783-70026 GCA_016785325.1 Chascanopsetta lugubris
TATTAATTCCAATATAATTCACTCATTACTCACAACATGCTCATTTCACACCCTGGACCTTTAAGATGTTTGAAAGTTAGGTATTGCACATTTTGCTCACGTTGCTCGTCGACATTATCTCTATTGGATCTGCCTGTGTGATGATGAATGGCGGTTGTCACAAAACCTGGACGCCATGGCAACGGCGCCGTGACTTGTTTGATCTTCAAATGCATCCTCCCGAGGCTGCGAGCCCCGAATTGGGACACAGCGCAGTTTGCCCATGCGCGTCCTCACCGAGCCATTAGCGTAGGTGCGCCGTCTTTGTCTCGTTGCTAGATATGCAATATGGGATCCTCGCTCTCATGGATGTGCTGTCGCCGCTGGCAACGTGACACCGGTCGGCGATGGCAGAGAACTCATCAGTGTCCAAAATCTCGCCGTCTTACTCCTCCGTGGGGGGGGGGGGGAGTTAACCAGGGGCTGATTTCAGGGACATCATCCTCCGCTCACCCAATGACACTCACTGTTGTGTCCACGGCTTTCCCTCCAGCTCGGAATCTATTCCACACACGTTAGACCATCTCAGTGAATAAACAGTCCTCTCCCCCCCCCCCCCCCCCCCCCCCCCCCCCCCCCCCCCCCATATAAAAAAAAAAAAAAAAAAAAGTGATGGGATTCAAACCTGTTTATATTAGAATGATGTGTTTCCTGCGGGAGCCGATGGGGAACGTCGGCAGAAGGAAGAGGAGTTACGAGTTGAAGAGGAGCATTTTTTTTTTATCATTGTTATTATGAGCATGCCATCACGGAGCTCCCTCGCCCCCCCCCCCCCCCCCCCCCTCCCCCCCCCCCCCCCCCCCCCTCTTATTCCCTGTTCGGTTAGAGGCGCATTTGCTTATGCAGACATTGTCAGACCGGCTAGTACAGACAGGCCTGCAAATGCAAAACTGTATCAATACCCTCGGATGTGTGCGCTCCCAGAAGCACTCAGCGAGCGGTCGGATGGTGTATTTATTTGTGATCTTTATTTATTCAGGGCTGGTTATGTTTCTGCCCCCCCCCTCCACCCCCCCAAAAAAACTACAGGGACTGGCCAGTCGGTTTGCCAGTCGTGTCCTGAGGTGTCTCTGTGTTCTGCAGCAGCCGAATAAAACGGCCCGTGCCTGCAAGGTGGGCTCAGCTCTCACACACTACACTTGACAACACTTTTACAGAAGTATTCCTCTGAAGCGATGACTGCGCATGCTTACTCACAGTTAGTTTAATGCCCACCCGCTGGGAGAGAGAAAGGGGCTCCCTGCTGGTTCGCGAGAATTTACCAGACAGCAAACAGACGTGGACCGGTTCAGGTGATAATGCAGCACCTCTGGACTTGTGGCTTCGGCAAAATGGCTGACAGTAAAAAAAACAAAAAAAAAACAAAAGATCAACTTTACCCATCACTGTTTTTCAAAATACATAACTCTTTCAATAGAATACAATGGTCCACCTGTTTTTGATTGTTTTCTGAGTGTTTGTGTTGCACTTCAGGTAGAGCCAGATTCAACATTTAAGAATTTAACAACAATGCGTACCACCACCACCTCGCTGTGCAGACCACCGGGTAAAATCCACTTCCATTCACAGAATTCATCTATTTTCATGTTAAACAGGCATTTAAAGATGTGATGACAAGTTAGTAGCTTACTCAAAAGCTACATTTAACTTCCCCTCCCAAGCAAACGCACACTCACCCACAAACACTACTCCTGCCTCTCTGAACACTTGGTACTGACCTAACGAGTTGATTGGCATCAGCTGGAGTCCTGAGTCATCAGTCTCACCTGGGTGCTCCATGAAAACACGCCCCTCAGTCTCCAGCTTGACCTGCCCTCACAGCTGTTGCCAGGCAACGGAGCAGCAGTACGCTGTCGTATTGTACGAGCAAAAAAAAAGAAACGGTAGCAGTAATAATAATGATGATAATGATTTCCTGTTTGTATCGGTGTTATGTTCTTTTCATGCAATGAATCCTGGGACTTGTTAGGCAGTGAGGTGTCTCATTGGTAGAGCCTCCTCTGGACGAGTGAAAGGGCTCTTTTCAGGTATATTTGGCTATTTCTCATTTAAATAATGTTGTCCAACCCAAAAAGCAAATAAATAAAAAAGGCTGCATGCAGTCCCTGCGTTGGAAAACACATGGGATTGTGCTCAGCCGTCCTTTTCAAAACAAACACACAGAATACCTAAAACAAACTTCCCGTATTAGTATGTATCATTACACAGTCAGTGGGTTTGAGTGTGTGTTTACACCTCAGTGAGGTGGATGCATTCCCGCTCCCGCAAAACAACCAGGACGGCGATGGTGAATAAATGAAGCATATAACACAACACAAACTCCAGCCCCTTTTGGCATCTGTTGGTCGACATGTGGACTTGAACGGCTGACACGCACCGATCCGTGCAAACCAGTGCCGTCCTCCAGATGTGTGGCAGGTGGGTCAAAACAATCTTTCATTTGCGATGACTTGACTGGCTCGAGAGATGCTTCCCCGTCCCAACTCTTTCCACAATAACCATCTCTCTCTCGCTCCACTGGAACCGGTTGCCAAACAACATCAAACAACAACTCCCCCACTCCCCCCCGTCCCCCCAGCCCGCCTTCCCCCCATCTATTCACACCATCCCCGACCATCCCCATCAGCTCCTATAATTACTCTGCTCCGTAAGTCGGCCTCAAGACCAGTCACTCTAAATCAGCCTTGGGATCTGTGGACGTTACTGTGGCCATTGTGCTCTTGTCTGAGGCCCAGGAAGACCTAGTGCAGAAAAGGGCACGGCTGTCCTTGGCATTTCCCATAATGGACTTTTTAGTTACGAGACAGAGAATTAATAAGCCGATCTATGTGCCGAGAGGGGCTCGGTGTGTTTGGTTGGAAGTTAAGACCAGGGACGGTTGGAGTTGACAGACAACAGGGCTGCTCTTTTCACATTCCTTGACACATAATGGGACCAATTTTTCTCTCTACACCTCTCCCTAGTGGCCATGATTTGCTCATTACATTGATGGAGGGGGGGCTGGGGGGGCAGCAAAGGGGAAGGGTGAGAGGGAAAGTGACCACTGAGGAGAAAAATGGTCTGACATTCACTAGAGAATCCAATATAATCCTCATTTCAATTGAGCATGGTGTCTTGTGCTTATTTAGGTGTTTACCAATCCCCCCCCCCTCCATCTTGAGGATGTGTTTGCAAGCTACTATCCTTCAGCAGGCCCCCCCCCCCACCCCCCCTCGGTGGACTCTGTGTAAACTGCCACCAGAGAGTTTAAGAAGAGACTAATTTGTGGTTAAACACAGGATAAATGTCTCCTGACATCAGTGGAATTGACATAGAATTACATAGCATGGTTATTTTCGATTTGAAGGTGCAGCGTGTGCGATTTGGTGAAGTTGCATCCATCACCTCCCCCTCACCCTTCTGAGAACACAGGAAGAACCTATGAGGGACTTCAGCTGCCATTAAAACCCAAAAGATGTTTATGTTTCATGTGCTTACAATGAAGCTCTTTTAAAGCATCTCAGATTTCATTTGTACTGTATGTTCTTTCAATCATTTTAATGTAAGTTATTTTCTCCTCTACTCTCATATTTCTATTCCACCTACATTTTGTTTTCCACTTTCTTTCGGTTTTCTGTCTTAGTGTGCGTATCTGGAATTTATGTAAAGCCCATTGAGTTGCCCTGTGTATGAAATGCGCTACACAAATGAAGCTGCCTTGCCTTGTCTTGTCCGTAGTATGTCCACTCTGGGCTACTGTAAAAACATGGCGGCCCCCAGTGGAAAGGACCCGCTCCTCATGTAAACATACATTAATGGGCTCATTTAAGGGTCATGGGGAAACAATAATACATTTAGGTGATGATAAATGAACGAGAATGTCAGTATGTCATCGTTTTGGAATATTTTTAGAAGTGACAAAAATGGCTGAAATCTCACACACTGCACCTTTAAGACAATGATGTCAATTCGCCCCTTTTTCTCACTTCACTTTGGTTTTCGTCGAGTGGATGAACATCCATCTGGATTATCAGCTCACTTGCAGGATCCACTTTTCATGGAGGCTGCACTGTACCACTGCAGCACAACCTTCAAATGTATTCACACTGCAATCTCGGCACTTTATTGACTTTTATATGGCCTATCTCGCTATGGTAATAGGATTTGTTTTGGTTCTCTCTCTCTCTCTCTCTCTCTCTCTCTCTCTCTCTCTCTCTCTCTCTCTCTCTCTCTCCAGAAGGAGGTTCTTAAAATGGACGCTCACACTCACTGCGGCTTAAGTTGTTTGGCCATATTGTCTAACTCACCCCTGAACGGGCGGAGACGAATGGAACCTGTCCCAAACCAAAAGTAAGTGTGTGTGTCGCCTCAGGACAAGTTATAATAATGCGAGGGTTGGAATGAATTAACGAGCTCCCAAGACTGAACTATCCAACCAAAAGAATATTTGGATCGCTGGACATGGGGAGATACCGCGGCGTCAGGCTGTCGGCGCCTGCTGTTGTTATGGGGGGTATCGCCGCTGATGCCACTGAAATCTCCATCAGTCAGGATGAGCCGCTGACACAATGTGGCCGAGTCACTGCGGGTCACGTGAGGCCACCCCCCCCCCTCCCCACACACACACACACACACACACATACACACAGTATGTGATTATGAGTATGCATACCGATATCAAGGGAGAGAGAGAGAGAGAGAGAGAGAGAGAGTGAGAGAGAGAGAGAGAGCGAGAGAGAGAAGGGTGATAATAATTAGGGGCAGCTGTGGCTGCAGGGGGTTATTGCAGTTATTCTCAACTGATGGGTTCGGGACCCGAAAGTGGGTCGCAGGCCTTTGAGTGGAAAAGTTGCCAATTTGCTTTTATTTTGAAGGTTGTTGTTTTTTTTGAATGCATCACAGTGTCGTCCATTCACATTCCTCAACGGAAGGTGGCGATGAAGCCTTATAATGCTAACATTCAAAGATACGAAGAAAACCGGCAACGTTTGTTTACGTATGCTAATTGATCAAGTACGACAGCGGGTACACCCACACCCGAAGCCAGACCAGTTGAGAACCACTGGGTAGGAGTAACCTTGTCCTCCGATCAGAAAGTCGGGGGTTCGATCGCCGCCTCCCCCAACTCCAATATGCCGAGGTGTCATTGGACAAGACCCCGAAGCCCACATTGTCCCCAGTCCTCATAGACGCAAAGTGCCGCGAAGGGAAGCACAGTCTGAATGTTTGCGCGTCTGGGTGAACGCAAACTGTGCTGTGCAGCGCTTTGGCGGGTCTTCACGACTGGATCGAGCGCTGCATAAACGCAGACCGTTTAGCATAATCAATCGCCTCATTGGTGATGAACAATAGCGGGGGTGAAGGTGAAGGGGAGAGAGCAGAGGGGCGAGGTGAGGAGGACGAGACTGGGAGAGACGGACGAGGGGGCAGGTGAGGTGTGGGGCGAGGGCTTTGTTCTGGCAGTTAGCTTTGACGAATAGCTCCGCATGGAGCTCCACTTCTGAGAGGAGCACTCTGCCACATCGTGTCACCGCATGAGGGATGGAAGGGTCGGACAGCGGGAGGCCGCTCACCGAGAGTCGGCGGCACGGGCCCGAGGAAGTTGTTGACCGTGTTGTGAATAAAAAACAGTAACACATGCATCTCGCAATGTCTGATGTATTGGAAATGGAAATGGGGAAAACCTCTCTGTCTTGATACGTGTCCACACAGCGTCGACATTCTTCGCTGCATTAGAGAGGCTTTAATATCCCGGGTTATCACGCGGAGCAGGTCCGATCGTCAGAAAGTGAATAAGAATGATCTCTCTCTTTTCTCTCTTCATAATCACGCAAAACTAATCAAAAGACGTGATTTATGCTAATTAGAAACCATTAGTGAGCCACGATATGACACACGTGAACATTAAAAGATATCGTATGCAGGATATTACCCCAGAAACACGCTTTTGGGGCATTAAGTATTAATTATCTGTTCAAATATGTTGGCCTCAAAACATCTCAGTCACTGTAGAATATTCAAATGAACACATCATAACACAGATTAAAGATTATTGGGAGAGATTACTTTATTATATGTAATATTTAATGATAATCCTGCACTGCTTAAAATGTCAGCATCTTCCTTGCACATATGTTAGGATGTTAATCAACCTAACACACATCTATATATATATATATATATATATATATATTTATAAATGTATATATTTATATACATATATATGCTAAACCGGTAGCTTCTCATGAAGTGCCTCATGATTTCGTTGTTTCTCCTCAAAGAGAGAGAGGGCCGATCCCATCCTACTGTACAATGACAAATAATATATGACTCCACTTCCTCGCATCAGACAAAAATCCGACCAAAGTATCTCAGATTCAGACGCCATTTGACTCCTTTTGCTCTTGATGTCGGGGACTGCACGGCGTTAATGAGGTTTCACACACACACACATGCTCCATCAACCGCGAGTCAAGTCTGCGCTGTAAATCCTGACATTTCAGCCGCTCTGAATTTATAGGATTTAATTAAAACTTCAAAACTAAACTTAACGGAATGAGGAGCACTTTGTCAGGACACTTTGACCGAAACTTTGCCTGGTTAACGACTTGCAATGCCGCCACCAGGGGCCGCTCGCTATGATTGGAGTCTCAAATGGTGATGCCTTACATTCTTCATGACATTTAAATCTCATCAGTTTCATTCAAATGAGGACAACTGCTGACATTGCGTGTCCTTCCGTGGGGAATAATACTGATGCTGCTATGGAACTCATCCTATTGTCAGTGTCTGTTATTGACACTCCCTCAAGATGCTGAGTCGTCGAGAGCACCCCTGTTCTTCAGGACCTTCCTCTGGCACGGCTCTGCCCCGAAGCCTTGATCTCTCTCCCTGTTTCCTTGTCACAGCCTGCAATCAGCCTTAAGCCCCCTTTGTGTTCTCCACTCAGAGCTAAGCCTGTTATCCTATTCTTTACACAAGATCCCTCTGTCTCTGTCGCTCACCTCTCACACACTCGCACTCATCCTTCATACGCCTCGTCCCTTCTCCGTGTACAAACAGGCACCTTACCGTTGTAATCATTCACTCGAGTTATCAATGCAATACTCGTATTTGAATGGATATTGTACAATAAAATGTATAATTACATTTGTGTCGCATTCAAACAGACTCTCGTCACTCTACTCTTACCTGCCGAGTCGTGCCAATTCCCCCATTGTAGAAGGAATAAAGGTTTTTCTTATCTTACTAGTGAGAAAACTTTATTAAATGTGCCGTGTCTTAGATTTGGGCCCATTATGAGTAGAAAAAACTTTTAAACACATTTAGAAACTGACATTATCAGAATCACTTAGATGTGTTTTTGTTCCCAGTAACTTTGCCCTTTTCATGTATATTTACATGAGGAGCCGATCCACAGGGGCTGCCGTGTTTTTACAGTAGCCCCGAGTGGACACACTAAGCGTCTTTTGAGCTTTAATGCCAACTGAAGTCGACCACAGGTTCTCCTGCCTGCTCAAAAGGGCAATGGTGAGGTGATGGATAAAACATGCAATATTCACCACTAGATGTCACCAAATCATACACACTGCACCTTTAATGTGGCCTTGTTTTTGCACATTCAGCCCGTCTCATTGTGCTTCCCACTCCTCAGACTCACGCACCATGTCCCATTTCCAGTCAGCCCCCCATCTGCTCATGCATAAACATGCATGCACGTGTTGTTTGGATTCACCTTTGAAAACAAAGCCAAAGCCTTGGAGAAGTTTTTCAGTTTGGTTTGTCTTGTGTGCACCCCCCACCCCCTCACCCCCTCCCCCCCCCCCCCCCCCCCCCTCTCCTCATCCCCAGGGGTCCACTCCTCACATTCATAACACTTTGCTCCATGCCAGGTGGCTGTCTCCACCCCCCCCCCCCCCCCCCTCATTAATCAGACGGTCTTTGAGTTGATCAATAACAAGTCAATTAGAAGGGATGGAGGGATGAGGGTCTCGGGGGGGGGGGGTCACCGCTTGTTTGTCACGCAGACATCTGCAGCCCCGTCTCCGCCATGCAGCGAGGTGTACCGCTTACCTTGGAAACATGCGGCTACCTGGCGCTCATAAATCTAAATATCAACTATAAATAGGGCTCGGAACATCTTGCTACAATCCATCATCGGCCTGCTCTTGGATGTGTGATGCATCAAGCATTACGCACATCAAATCTCCCAGCTGTGTCTGATGGATAAGTGGCTAAAAGACGATTATTATTATTTTTTTTTTTTTGCTTTTTAGAATTTCTTGTAAGTCTACTTCTTTACAAAACACACGTAAATTGCTGCTATCGCTGATTAAAGGTGCAGCGCGTACGATTTGGTGAAGAAAGTAGAACGAAAAAAGTCAGAAAAGAACTTGTTGTTGTTGATGGGCTCATCTAAGGTTAATGGGAAAAAATAAAGCATTGAGGTGAATATACATTCATGTACATGTCGGTGTGTAATTGTTTTGTGTTGTAAGTGACAAAAATGGGGGCAATCATACACACTGCACCTTTAAGAATTTCTTGCGCGCGTTAAATTCACTTGTTTACAAAATCGCTATCGCTGATTAAGGTCACATTTGACCATATGAACCAAACATAGCCCACAAAACCCGCTGGCATCAATCCTCCTTCCCCCGCTCGGCTGACACGAGTGGGAGACCTCCAACTGTTGTTTGGTGCCCACTCACTGTGAGTGTAATGACTTGGCGAGCAATTCCAGTGCAGCCGCATCGGGCTCCTGCGGCGAATACACCAGATTTATCCCCTGGATAATTACAAACAAGAATGATCTTGGGCAAATACTTCTCATACCTACTGAGACATTAGCTGGGATGATGCCGTCTAATTAAAACTCGCTCTGAACGGAGGAGGAGAGCGAGGACTGGGAGCGTAAGAATGAGCAGTGCAGCTTTTGTGGTGAGGTAAAAAAAATAAATAAATAAACACCAGATGACAGTATGACTATAAAATGATGTGTTGAGTGTAAATATGGCCTCTTTGACCCTGGCAGGAGCTGCTTGTTTGTAGTTGCCGCTGTGTCTTTATTAGACATCACAGTCGTTTCTTTTTCATGTTGACAGATCACAAGACACTTTGAGTCAGTATAGTGTTGTTGATGCATGTTGTCTCGCCTTTATCGGTGTCTCTTGCAAACATGACAACACAACAGTAATCATCACCAGCTTTAACCAGATGCTAAAAGACCATTTTCAGTCCATTAGTCTCATCAGTTTTTCCAGGATTCATTCATTCTCAGTCCAGTGGGTTATTTCAAACAGACTAAATTTATCATGTCGGTGTTTCTTTTAAAAAATATATATATAAAAAAAAAAATCTTAACACAGCGTTCGGCACACTCTCCATTTGTCTGTGGGATAAAACGGCACTTGGACTCCTTCTCGGTTCTTGTGAGCTCTGCACCCCGAAAGACTTTTCACGAGTTTCATGGCGTGTCTCCCTTGTGTTGTCAGACTGAGGCCACCTGGGCGAGGTGCATGGGAGAGATAGGGGCGAGATAGAGGTGGCAAAGAAGTGCCTCCAGCTGACGGCAACTGTGGTGCGGTAGACAGTTGTTTGTTTTGGGGGTTTGTTGTTGGATTCTGCTCCTGCACGTGTTCGCAACTGTGCTTTGGGGTCAGACACAACCTCCCTCCTCCACCCCCACCCCCCACCCCATCCCTCCCTCAAATCAGCTGCCTGCATCGACTGTTGGGATCCCGTCGATGGAAGGGTATAAATACAAGATGAGCAGGAGCAATCCTTGCTCTGCTCCTGATGACAGATGCTTTGGACTCCAACACACAACACGGTTGTGTACATGCAGCGCGCAGGGCCTGAGCTCTAGGGCTTCCCTTGTGCTCCCATGCAGAGAGGCCCCCCAGGGGAGCCAACGCCAGCTGAGACTGAAAAACAAGGTAAGAGCCCAGCTGACATTAATGCACTCAGCCTCAGCTGTTTGTCTCAAAGGATAATTCAGCCAGCAAAGCACACACACACACACACACACACACACACACAGACACACGCAGACACTCGCACGCACAGAGCGGAGGAAATGAAGGAGACTGCCAGATTCAAGCCTCCCGGGGAGAGTGTGTGGTGAGAACACTATGAGGATGGATAGATGGAAGATGCTGCGGTGTGTGCACTACAGGTGTGCAATGGTAAGACTTGACTGTCGTTTCTGATATTGTGTGACTGCTTTAATGTCTGAGCTGCTAATGGAGCCGGGATTGAACGGGAGGGGATGAAGGTCTGCCAGCTCGGCAGCATCGCTGATCCTACCTGTGTTGTACAATAAGAGCACTTGGCGGCTGGATTCTACACCGAACGGCGCTGTGTTTGGATTCATACTCTCGGATCTTAAAGGCGCAGTGTGTGCGATTTCAGTCAGTCTTTGCCTCCTCTGTCCGTCGATGAAGATTATACACTGGCATTTTCACGAATGCGTGATCACCCGAACGTACAATGCGCTGCTCACGTTAACCCCAGAATTAGCCCTTTAATGTATGTTTACATCAGGAGCCGGTCCTCTCTGTGCGGGCCGCCATATTTTTACAGTCGCCCAGAGCAGACAGCGTTTTGACAGCGTTAAACGCAACTGAGGGCAACCGTACGTTCTCCTCCATGTTTGGAAGGGAAGGGTGAGGTGACGGATACAACATGGAACTTCAACAACTAGAGGTCACCAAATCGTACGTGCGGCACCTTTACGTCAATTTCTTGCTTTATTTCCCCCTCTTGTTTCGGTCAGTAAAGTTCCTTACGGCTGTGACTTTCCTCTGCCTCCACATTCAAAATGCCAGTCAGAGGCTCCCAGGGCCCTGATTCTTGCTCCAGCCAAGAAAATGACTAATATAAATGATTGACAGCCTCTTGCGGAGAAGGTTGCCCATTTAGCAAACTGGCTGTGTCAAAGGAAAAAAAAGTCACAATGGCTCCCTGAGCGATGGCGCTTGGAGATGAGAGAAATGAGGTGTTTTTTTTGGAGCCGTATCGATCCCCTAATGCTTGTCTCATGCATTTTACACAAGATCTAAATGTCACTCTTGGTATAATGCAGCACTTTGGGTCAGGCCTCACTCCTCTCTGTTTAGCGGGATTTCAGGGCGCTCGGTGTATGAATTCAACGAGTATCAAATGAAGCTGTTAAGACGGTGTCAGGCGCTCGACGCTGAGAGGCCACTGGGGACGTCCAAGGAAGATCTAAACCATCTTTTCCCCGAGACAGGCCTGAAAAAGATTTTCATACTTTTGTCATATATCACACCGAACACCTCTCTCCTCCCCAGGGTCGACGTTCTGAGGCGTATCATGATGGAGGGGAAGCTGGAAACGGATGGCCCCAGATCCTCCATGCCGGCTGAGCTCTGCCATCTCCAGCCGAAGTACGCGCAGTGGAAGTTTAAACTGTTTCGGGTGAGGTCCATGGAGAAGGCGCCTTTACCCAGCGAGACGCCGCCGGAGAAAGAGGTCTCGTTAGAGATCTCACCTCCGACGGCTCCAAAAATAGAGTTGGACAACGCCGTTGGTCCTGGGAGTGTTATGAAATTGTGCCTTGGGGGAAAAAGCAAGGAAAATGTGGAGGGCCCGGGTCAGAGGGTAGATAAGAAGCTGGAGGAAATGGAAACCCACATGAACCACCTCAGGTAAATCCAATGTCACTCCACTATACCACAATCCACAGTGTATTACGGTGCGTTACCATTTTAAAAAAACATACACGTGTTTGTCCCTGTGAAGGTGTCTTTGTCGCCTCTGTGGAATCACCTTGAGGAAAGTCAAAGGACCAGTGCACGAAGTTCACGGGGATCTGGATGAGGTGAGCAGAGGCGTCCTGCGCAAAATGGGCTGCAAGTTGCCGAGCTGGCCGGGCGTCATCCTCAAAGTCTTCAAGGTGGACGTGACGGAGGACACCGAGTCCGTCCACCCGCTGTCCTTCTGCCATCGCTGCTGGAAGGCGACGATAAGGGGAGGGGGCGTCTGCTGCTTTTCCGTGAACAGGGTGCCCGAGTGGAAGCCGCACTCCTCCCTCTGCCACCTCTGCTCCCCGAGGAGATGCTTGTTCCGGCGGACGGGGAGGAAGAGGAGGACGCCGGTCCCCAGGGCGCAGAGCCTGGCAAAGAGGAGCAGGCGGGAGCACGGGGACGGCGCGGCGGCGAAGGAGAGGAGACTTCAGAGGCTGGGCGCCGGTGAGCCCATTCACGAACCTGTGCTAAAGGGCAGGAGGAGGCCCGACATCCAGAGGGAGCGGCGGGTGAAGAGCATCGCCACCTGTCACAAAGACCACCTGAGCACCAAACTCATCTACGAGAAGCTTCCCGTGGACTTCCTGTACGCTTTCACCTGCCTGGTGTGTGACCACCTGCTCCACGATCCAGCTCAGTCTCCCTGCGGTCACATCTTCTGCCGCAGCTGCATTTCAAAGTACATCCCGAACGTGGAGCCTCATTGTCCGGCCTGCAACTCTCCCTGCGCCCCCGGCGACCTCGCCCCACCCGCGGAAACCTTCCTCTCAGCTCTGCAGTCCCTGCCCCTGCTCTGCCCCCGGGTCGGCTGCGGCGAGCACGTCAGGCTGGACTCCTTTAAGACCCACTGCCAAGACCACGAGCTAAATCCAAGCGATGCCAACAAGCAGTCGCCGGAAGTTAGTAAGTACCTGCAGCTCGTCAATAAAGGGGGGCGGCCCCGTCAGCACCTGCTGTCGCTGAGCCGCCGCGCCCAGAAACAGCGGCTGAAGGAGCTGAAGATCGCGGTGAGGGAGTTCGCGGACAGAGAGGAAGGTGGCGACGTGAAGGCCGTGTGTTTGACCCTGTTCCTGCTCGCGCTGCGGTCTGGCAACGAACACCGGCAGGCGGATGAGCTGGAGGCCCTCATGCAAGGTAAGAAGCCTTTAGGAAAGGGGCCACATGCAGCTCCATTTGATCTCAAGTGGGCGGGACCATAAAATCATCGCATAATAAACTATAAACAACGACAACTCCGTAGTTTCAGTGCGGTGTGTAAGATTTGGTGACCCCTAGAGGTGAAGTTGCACGTTGTATCCATCACCTCACCAAATCTTCCACATTTAATGTTTGGGCCCATCCCTCAATTAATACATGAAAAAAAAATGAGAGCCAAAAAATTGACTGTCAAGAAGAGAGAAGAAATGTTTACTGTGAATTTAGATGAAAAACATTCCTTTTTAAAAAAAAAACGTCTCTGACTGTTGAAGCGCCGTCCCCACATGCTCAGCCCCTCCCTGATTCTCTCCCACTCCCACTCCTCTGCCTGTCAGTCTCTCATCCTCACACTCTCTTTAATGCACGATAACAAGTCTTGTGAAGGAGGCTGTCGGAATCAAAACAACATCAGCAGCTCTTGTATCTGCAAATTACACAGACAGCTTCGTCCCCCTCTCTGGGGAACAGAAGCCAGCTGGTGTCTGTTTTCATCTGTGGCCAATACATCACTTCTGCCGGCATCACCGATTCAACTCGCTGTCCCCTTATAACATTTCGGAATTAGGAAATATTGGATTTTGTAATCATGAGCTTTGGGACCTTTTGACAATGACGCGTTCACATTTTCGTGTGAAATGTCCGATTTCCTCTGTCTCGTTGTATAGGTGGCTCCGAAATGAGGAAATGTTCAACTCTGCAATTCGCTTCCGAGCGATAGTTTGGTCTTAGATCATTCTTGTCCTTTTCAGTCCCTTCTTTTTCAATAGAATCCTCCCACTAAAAATATTCCCTCATTCCTCTTTACCCCTCTCTCTGCAGGCAGAGGTTTCGCTTTGCATCCCGCCGTGTGCTTGGCCATCCGGGTGAACACTTTCTTGAGCTGCAGTCAATACCACAAGATGTACCGCACTGTCAAAGCGACCAGCGGGCGCCAGATCTTCCAGCCGCTGCACACGCTCCGCGCCTCTGAGAAGGAGCTTCTCCCCGGCTTCCACCAGTTCGAGTGGCAGCCCGCTCTCAAGAACGTGTCGACCTCTTGCGACGTCGGCATCATTAACGGCCTCTCCGGATGGACCGCGTCGCTGGACGACTCGCCGGCCGAGACCATTACCCGGCGCTTCCGCTATGACGTGGCGCTGGTGTCGGCGCTGAAGGACCTGGAGGAGGACATCATGGAGGGGCTGAGGGAGAGCGGGATGGAGGACAGCGCCTGCACCTCGGGATTCAACGTCTTGATCAAGGAGTGCTGCGACGGCATGGGCGACGTCAGCGAGAAGCACGGCGGAGGGCCAGCTCTTCCAGAAAAGGCCGTACGTTTCTCCTTCACCGTCATGTCCGTCTCGGTCCTGGCAGACGACGGATCGGGGGAGGTCACCGTCTTCACCGAGCCCAAGCCGAACTCGGAGCTGTCCTGTAAGCCCCTCTGCCTCATGTTTGTGGACGAGTCCGACCATGAGACGCTCACGGCCGTCCTGGGCCCTGTTGTTGCCGAGCGCAACGCGATGAAGGAGAGCCGGCTCATTCTGTCCATAGGTGGCCTCCCTCGCTTGTTCCGCTTCCACTTCAGAGGCACGGGATACGACGAGAAGATGGTGCGCGAGCTGGAGGGTCTGGAGGCCTCGGGCTCCACCTACATCTGCACCCTGTGCGACTCCAGTCGCGCCGAGGCCTCTCAGAACATGGTGCTGCATTCCATCACCCGCTGTCACGAGGAAAACCTGGAGCGCTACGAGATATGGCGCACCAACCCTTTCTCCGAGTCGGCGGAGGAGCTGCGAGACAGAGTCAAAGGCGTCTCGGCCAAGCCCTTCATGGAGACCCGGCCCACCATGGACGCGCTGCATTGCGACATCGGCAACGCCACCGAATTCTACAAGATCTTCCAGGACGAGATCGGCGAGATGCACAAGAGGGTCAACCCCAGCCGGGAGGAGCGGCGCAGCTGGAGGGCGGCGCTGGATAAACAGCTGAGGAAGAAGATGAAGCTCAAACCGGTGATGAGGATGAACGGGAACTACGCCCGCAAGCTAATGACCCCGGAGACGGCGGAGGTGGTGTGCGAGCTGGTGCCCTCGGAGGAGCGGAGGGAGGCCCTGCGGGAGCTGGTGAGGCTGTACCTCCAGATGAAGCCCGTGTGGCGCGCCACCTGCCCCGCCAAGGAGTGCCCCGACCAGCTGTGCCGCTACAGCTTCAACTCGCAGCGCTTCGCCGACCTCCTGTCCACCAGCTTTAAGTACCGGTACAACGGGAAGATCACCAACTACCTGCACAAGACCCTGGCCCACGTGCCCGAGATCATCGAGAGAGAGGGCTCGATAGGAGCCTGGGCCAGTGAGGGCAACGAGTCGGCCAACAAACTGTTCAGGCGTTTCCGGAAGATGAACGCGCGGCAGTCCAAGGTGTACGAACTGGAGGACGTGCTCAAACATCACTGGCTGTACACTTCCAAGTACCTGCAGAAGTTCATGGAGGCGCACAAGGACTCGGCCAAAGCCCTGCAGGCCACCATCGACCCGGCAGAGATGCACGAGGAGGAGGACATGGCTGTGGATGTGAATCTTTTCTGATTTTGAATTTGTCAATGTAATGCATTGAAGTACTGTACTAACACAATGTTTTCTTTATTGAGTCCGTATCTACTGTCTTTGTTCAGAGATTTAGAACGGTCGCCATCAATGTGGTTTAAATGAAAAGGTGCGGGGTCGAAGTTTTTGGTCAATTTTATGATGTCACTTCGATCTATTGAAAGACAATGACACACCAATTATATTCAGACATTTCTATGAATGTGTAATCACGCTAATGTGTGACTTTCTTTTCACATCGGGCTAAAATGAGCCCTTTAATGTGTATTTTCATCAGGAGTGGACATTCTAAACAACAAACTTTAACGCCACCTGAAAGTTACCAGAGATGATCTTGCCTGCTCGAATGGGAAGGGTGAGGTGATGGATACAATATGCAACTTCCAAATCTTACACACAGCTCCTTTAAGCTACATATTTTTGGACAGTTTTAAAAAAATATTATTTCTTTCTTTGAAAAGAATGAACTTTTCATCAAATAACTCATTTATTGCTTTTCGTAAAAGAGTCATTTCAAGAACTTGGAAACTAGTTATAGTCTCGTGTTGTACTTTAGATATTTGTTCTTCTTATTTTTCAGTTGAGATGTCTTTATTGTTGGATTCCTCTTTACGTAACCATTGAACTGACTTTGCTTTTGATTTAGTCAGCAGAGCTTGTTCCACAGCACAATACTGAAATAACACACAGGTGTCTCTTCGCTTGCTCGGAAGCTGCGGGGAAGCTCTTGTCTTAATCCTCCCCCATCTGTGAAATATGGTCCAGTTTATTGCATTTCAAGGGTGTGATACATTACGAATTTATATAGTAAGGATATTTATGGAAACAGATGATGGTGCTGTAAGTCACAGCGGGCAATTGTGTTTAAAAAAGAAGCACATTTGTGGCCACCGTATTAATACATCACTTGAGCCGGAGCGAAATGCAATCACTGAGGCCCAAATGTTCTTTGTTTCATGAGTTCCTGCTGAAAAAAATTACTTTAGTGCTTTATCCCGGGATCCCGGAGGGGAGGAAGAGACGCTGGGTCACTTTCAAACCATTCTTTATCTCTTTTAGTTTTTGCACCGTGGAGGATAGATGATACTTATATGGATTCATCCCATAAAATAAAGCATATACTGACCTTTTTGTTGATATCATAAAAATACAGTATGGTCCATTACGGAGCCTAATACCCCATGGACTCTGCAGCAGGTTGGGATTTTTCTTGAATTTGCTTCATACACCCGGCTCCTTCTTTTCCTGCCGATGTTTCTTCTTTGCTGACAGAGGAGAGGGATGTACTGCAGTGAAACGGGGCTGATTTAAACAGATGCATCGGCAACTTTATTTGTTCGATTGATTGATGATATTGTCGTCTCCTGCCTCCGCCACTCGGAGCCGTGACAGGCAATTTAGTTTCCTCATTTGATTGAATGTTTGATTTCGTTTCACTGTCCCAGGTTCAACTTTGTGACAGCTGTGAAATATTCACATTTCACGGGGTTGTACAGTATAGTGTCATGTTTTGGGTGAATTATATTGCAACTCGTCTCATATTTGTTGTGTCGCCGTAATGAATTGCTTTTCTGAAGCTGCGGATGATTGATGGTTCCTGTAATTCTGCATCTTCATTTTTTGCCACATACTTCCTCATTTGTTTTCCCATCCTGCTCTAAAGATCAGGTTATGTTTATTGTACATGGTGTCCACCACTTCTCACGTCTCATTTGGTTTGAGATGCTTTCTAGTATTTTCACTGAAACTCACAATTTACCATTGTTTTAATGAATCACCATTGTAGAGGGGGAAACTTCCTTTTTTTTGTCTTTTCCACCAAAGAACAAAATAAAGATATACATTCTCAACAAATCATCTGTATTTCTTTATTTATTTTGTTGTTTTCAAATGAAATAATGGATCAAATGGATCTTGTGTTTAAAACCTGCATTAAAACCGATCTTGGTAACATTTATTATCGGCAGAAAGAAACCATGTAGGTCTCAGCTCATCATCGACGTGCTCCTGGATTATGTAGACAAAGTATTACAGTGAGCAAAATCACAATGTGGACATATTGTAGCCACACCACTATTTTTTTCCCACATAAGGTTTGAGCTCATTAAGTGAAATAGTTATTAAGTTAATCAAGGTTATTTCTATGATTTGTCAAGGACTTTTGGTTTCCCTCATACATTATGTCATTATTTCTCCTATAAAGGCATACATTGTTTAATTTGACTTTATGTTTTCAACAGAAATTGCATTTAATGATTCCAGAGCAATTTGAAAAAGTGTTTCCAGTTGATCATACACTCAAAACACCAGAGTAACAATCCAATTATATTATTTATTGCCAACGGGAAATGAAAAGAGTTTGCACATCTGTGTTCATAAGGCATGGTTTTAATGGATTCCGTCAACAACAACGTCATTAATATCAATATTACTAGAAATGTCATGTGGATTTTGTGTTTGTATTAATTTAAGAATAAACAGCAAGTGTCTACTTCATAACAAAAGAAAAACAATATCGGTGATATCATTAGGACACAGAGATTCACTGGATGTTAACTTATCTACTCATTACTGGTCTAAACTGAATGTGGATTAACAGATTGATAAATGTGCAAATTAAAAACACAGACACATACAAAAGGGTACAAAGTCAGAGCTTGTGGTTGTTTGTGTTTTATTGCCATCACAAATGTCACTGAGTACATTTTCCCTCCATTAATCATCAGTCCCATGAAGGACAAAAATATGGTGTTTGGTTCATAAGTTTGCATTAAAATCAAAGAAAGACACATTTATAAAATGCTTCGATTTTTATTCAAACCATAAGAAATATAGAAATGTTACAGAATGACTCATCACATTTCCTTATAGGTCAGCATATGCAATATCTTTCATTATTCCCTCGGGTGAAAGACGAAAACATCCAAACTATACAAATCTGTAAACGGGAGTCATTGAAAAAGTCTTCTGAGAAAGTTTTTCTTTGTCGGGGAAATCTTGATGGTTGGAGGGGTTTTCTTGTCCTTGACTTTCAGGGGCGTACGCTTCAGTGGCACGGTCTGTTTGGGTGGGGTCATCTCCTGGAGGGGCAGACCACCATGGTCCAGGCAGAAGTACTTCTTGCTGCCCCGGGAGAGACTGAGCAGCAGCGTCTCGGACAGCTCCATGCACTGAGCGTGGACCCAGTGTCCCTCCTCCCCTCTGGAGCAGAAGATCATGGCTGGCTGCTGGAGCTCGGTGGAATAGTACGGCTCCCACGTGTTGGGGTCCACCTGACAGCCCAGGGAACACTTGATCCAGTAGCCCGCCTGCGATTCGTCCCCCTCGTCCTCCTCGTTGTAGGTGCCCCCTTCGCTGTCGCTGTCCAGCTCGTGCGGCTCGCGGCCGAAGTAGAGCTCCTCCGAGTCCTCGAGCGGGGTGGAGTCGTCGTAATCGGTCGACTCCTGGCTGCAGCCGAGGGCTCCTCCCTGCTCTCGTCCTTCTCCCTCCATTTGGAAGCTCACCAGGTGGAAGTAATACGCATCGGGCTGGGCCGATCTTCCCTCGGTGGGCACGGCGAGCAGGACGCTCCCCTCGCCGGCACAGCCTCCGAACCAAGTGCGACTGTGGGTGATATCCGGGGTCCAGGTCAGCGACGGGAGCGGCTCAAAGTGGATCCCCTTCTCGTCCAGAGTCACGGCGGTGCACTCCATCCTCTTCTGGGAGTCCGCCTGGTACCCACCCAAGATGACGTACCTGTGGCTGGGACCCGTGCGGGTGATGATGGCGCTGGAGATGGATACGCCGGCGTCCAGGGTCTCGCAGGTGAGCAAGGGGCTGCCCTGCAGGAGCTCGACGCGCAGGCGGAGGAGGCGAGGCGGACGAGAGTCGGAGGCGAGCGAGTGGCCGCCGATGAAGTAGACGCAGTCCTCTCGGGCGAGCGCCACGTGGAAGGACTGTCCGTCGCCGAGCTCGGGCAGCGCGTGGGCCGAGGCGCAGCCGAACTCCAGGTCGAACAGGAAGACCCGCGGGGGACAGTCCACCACTCGGTTCCAGCTCTCGGTGGTGCGCTCCCCCGCCGGTATGTACGATCGGCCTCCGAACAGAACGCACGCCGTCTTGCCCCGGCTCTGGACCACGCTCAGCGTGTGGCCGTACCTGCTCCCCGGCACCTCCCCCACCAGCTCCTTCTCTTTGCAGCTCAGAGTCAGCTTGCGGTTACAGCCGCGACTGTCCATGGTCAGCCGGTACAGGCTGGAGGGAATCTCGTTGTTCGGGGTGCGGCCGCCGTGGATGAGATAGCTCTCCGGGAGGCCGTCGTAGGGGTCGAGGCGGCACACGGCGGGGCAGCGCAACGGTGGGAGGTAGCAAGAGTCGCTGGAGAAGGAGATGGGCCTCAGCTTCATCTCGTTGCGCTTGATCCGGAGGCCGAACACCCCGGTCGGACAGGAGCGCTTGGGCCAGCCCTTCTGGCCGAACAGGAGGACTTCACCGTCCAGCTGCAGCAGCGAGCAGCCGGGCTGCAGGAGGCTGGCACAGTTGACTGGAGTCAGAGGCTGCAGGGTCATTGTCCTGCAGGTGTCGGCAGCACAAAAACAAACACACTCCATCAGTCAGCTGTCACTTGTTTTCATGCAGCAGTCTGAGAGTCTTACTTCCTGTTTATCGCAGCAACTCGTGGAAGAGCATAATTCATGAGATCATGATATGCACCGTGGAGTTTGAGGCATATGCGTCACATGTGACTGAATATATATGTGTATATCTATATATACGCCAATATACTGGCTTTTGCTGGTACCGTCATGTGATAAAGAAATCATTTTGTGCACAGTACTTGGGTGTTTTCATAAAACTAATGGCGAAATTAACTGAAATGACCTTGACAATCATAAAAGCATTCATATGAATATTATTATACAATATTTCTTAGTTTACAATTTCATTGGCTAAAGGAGCCGTGTGTAAGAAATGGTGATATGTAGAGGTAAAGTTGTATCCATGACCTCACCATCACCATCACAGGAGAATAGACTTCAGACTAGATGTTTAGTCTGTCCACTCTGGACTGCTGTAAAAACATGGCGGCCTCCATGCAGAGGACCCCCCCTCCACATGTAAATATAAATGAATGAGCTCATTTAAGGGTAATGAAAATCAAATAAAACATTTAGGTGTTTTATGAATTCATGTCAGTGTGTAATTTAGAAGTGACAAAAATGACCCAAATCGTACACACTGCACCTTTAAAGTAAACGCGTTCATTTCCCTTTCACAAAGAACGACAAGTTTACCGCAGCAAATATTTGATGTTGGATCATAATTCCTAATTAACCTCCTCATTAAAGGTCTAGTGCGTATGATTTTCCTCCAGTTATTTTTCATTTCTATTTGCAGAGCTGGAACAGGTATGATACCTGAATCTACAGCCCTGTCTCTCCACATCAGTGCCTCTCTACGGAGGCCGCCATGTTTCCCCATGTTTTTAACATAGCGTATAAAAACCATGAAGCTACACAAGTTATTTTACTTTGTGCAAAAGCCACTCAAAATAATGCCCTTTTGTCATTACACATGTCAAACAGAAGCAACGAGATAAGACCACAATATAGAATTACATCCTCCACGCCTCACTGTTCTTATTTTCATCCACAAACACAACAAGTCAGATAATTGATCATTCTCCTATATCTTTGGTTCAGAGGCAGGAACAAACAGAATGGAGATTTGCAGGGGTTGTTTACAAAGAGTGACAGAGCTCAGCTTGATTTTAATGGAAAATTGTTTTCATTATCGGATGCACTGTTGTCAAAACAAGTTTGATATGATTGGAAAACATCTCAACATTGATTCATGATGTTTGAAAGGAAGATGAATCAGAAATGCAGTCCTTTTTCCGTTTAAAGAAGAACACGGCCTTTAGAAGTTATTCTGACGAGTCTGTCTCACCGGAGCGAAGGCGACTGTACACGTTTTATGAGCATTGTTACGACGACTCTGACAAGCAAAGGTTTTCTTACCTTCCAGCGTCGACGCAGAGCCCGAGCTCCCCCTCTGCGATACGTTTGAGAAGATCACTGAGCAGAAGCTAAGCGCCTCTTTATGGAGCCAAACTTTGACAAAAGTAGATGCCGACAGAGTTGTAAAGCCTCGTTGACTCACAAACACTTCCACATCTCGAGGTTAACAGTCTGTGACTGCGGCTCCCTGACAGCTGCGCTGCTCCACTGCCTTTATGTGAGTGACTTCACTGATAACGCTGGATATCACTGAAGTTCCACCGAGGAAGATATGGGCTGTGGAGAGATGCTTGTCAAAAAAATGCTTCTATCTCTCTTGCATTGATTTATTAGTCAATTGACTTTCGTTTCACAATCATGACGCGGATCATCTTTGGGAAATTATCTTTTTTTTTTTAATATTGGAATTTTAATGAACTTAAAAAAAATGTACTTACAAACGATTAAAACTGATCATAACTGTCAGAATTTAGTTTCCCCTCTTCCCTCGTGTATTTTAATCATTCTCAGCAACAGAAATGATCTGATCCCTGCAAAACCATCAGGCACCTTCCTGTAAAATACCTCCACCCGGGGCCTCCCTCACACACACACACACACACACACACACACACACACACACACACACACACACACACACACACACACACACACACACACACACACACACACA
>JAFBJT010108534.1:70097-81101 GCA_016785325.1 Chascanopsetta lugubris
GGCGCTGCTCCACTGCCTTTATGTGAGTGACTTCACTGATAACGCTGGATATCACTGAAGTTCCACCGAGGAAGATATGGGCTGTGGAGAGATGCTTGTCAAAAAAATGCTTCTATCTCTCTTGCATTGATTTATTAGTCAATTGACTTTCGTTTCACAATCATGCCGCGGATCATCTTTGGGAAATTATCTTTTTTTTTTTAAATATTGGAATTTTAATGAACTTAAAAAAAATGTACTTACAAACGATTAAAACTGATCATAACTGTCAGAATTTAGTTTCCCCTCTTCCCTTGTGTATTTGAATCATTCTCAGCAACAGAAATGATCTGATCCCTGCAAAACCATCAGGCACCTTCCTGTAAAATACCTCCACCCGGGGCCTCCCTCATACACACACACACACACACGCACACACACACCCACACACACACACACACACACACACACACACACACTAGATCCACATATCCCTAGAGGACATATCACTGTAACACCTGTTACAACCATGAGCTTTAGAGTCACACCGTCCATCCCAGTGAACCTTTTGACTTTCCGGCTCCGCAGTCAGAGCGCTACAATCATTGTTATGATGACTGAAGCGGGGGCATGATTATGGCCTGTTACCCAGACGAGAAGCAAACCAGTGAGAAACAACACGTCCTCAACATGGCTGCTGTGACATCCCTGCATGTACTGCACACCTCACTTCTGAAGATCTGACCCACTAGGAGGGGGGGGGCACTAAAAGCACATTCACCTGTATGACTGACGGGCCTAGACACCCAGAGAGAAAAGCCGGGCCGAGAGCAGATGTCTACCCCCTCATTAGCATAATGTTTTTGTGCCTGAGCGGCGAGGAGAGAGAGAAAACTCCGGGAGTGTGCAAAACAAAGGCGAGAAACCACAAGTGCCTGTGAGACCGTTAAAGCTTGAAAACACAAAACAGCCTTGCACCTGTGCGTCTCAACTCATTCTAACAGGGCTGAGAGAGGAGGAGGAGGAGGAGGAGGAGGAGGAGGAGGAGGAAGGGGAATGCGCAGACTGTATACATCCAAATGTCAGTGGGACGTATGCAGAGTGGACCCCCCCCTCCCCGCCCCCCCATCCTTTATTTGTGAGAGCCGGTTCGTCTCGTATGAATCCAACCTTGCAAAAAAAAAAAATAATTAAAAAAGAACCTATAGAAAGTCAGCTCAAGGCATCAAAAGTTGTGTATGGCCGCAGCTGGTGTGCTGCAGAGAGAGAGAGAGAGAGAGAGAGAGAGAGAGAGAGAGAGAGAGAGAGAGAGAGAGAGAGAGAGAGAGAGAGAGAGAGAGAGAGAGAGAGAGCGCAGAGGCGCAGCAGTGTGTGGTATAGACCCCAGGCCATGCAAGGATTTGTACATAATTGATAGAAGGGAGTAATTAGAATCTACGGCGGCACCTGTTTCTGTCCCTCGCAATGCATCACCACCTGACTCGCGCTGCCCCGAAGCCCGCGTTTGACGGGTGAGGCGGTGACGGCTCTGATGTTCTGACGATCGCTGCTGCGGCAGTGTTTGTCACTGTTTAATGCCAGACTCCAACTGCTTTCGTTGCGACGATCGGCGCCCCGCGAACCTCCGCGCGTTTTCACGCCTATTGCCTCCACGCGAGATTTGCTCCCGGAGACTTGCGCCTCGATTTGAAACGTAAATGCTGAAGCACAGGGACTCGGTGACCGAGGCTCAGGTGGTGGCCCGCAGAGTCCAAAGGGGCGGGGCATTGGAGTTGTGGTGGGGATGGGAGTAGGCAGTCAGAGATCAGCAAAGGTCATAGGTCAAAACAGGTGTCTCTCACACACACACACACACACACACACACACACACACACACACGCACACACACAGGGAAGTGGGTAAACACAGGGACACTAACACAAGGGGTGAGTCGATCTGGGAGTGACCAGGTGGAGACACAAGGGTTATGTAGGGGGAGGGGGAGGACTTAACGAGACACAGGTGCAGGCAGTTAGAGAGGGAGCGGCCAATCAAAAGGGAGGGAACTTTGACAGGAGCTAAAGGACACAGAGAGCAGGGGGTCAGCGAAATTAAACAGGGAGTGACACAAGACACGAGTAACATACAACAACTTGACAGGACAGGACGACTTCAAGTGCTCGTCACGGAAAGTGCTGCCCTTGGTTAAAGCTGCATGAGACAATATGAAACATTCATGTTCAGCCCTTATATCTATGAAACACACACACACACACACACACACACACACACACACGTAATATATTTCCATGTTGGTGTGTGCTTTGCGTTGTTGCCTGCAGTCCATGTTCAAAGCAGGAGAGCTGAACAAGTATTTATTCATCAATGAATTGACTATCTATCTGTTTGTTTAAATGTATTTATTGTTTTGTTTTGCTCAGCTTTTCGCTGAATAAAAACCTCACCTAGAACATCCCCCTTGAGGTTTTGCTGTTTGTGTTTCTTTTAAAAGAAACAATAAATAGCGGACGGTGAATACAAGATGAGCACATCAGAGAAATACGATTTTATGTTCGTCTGGAGTCCAATTATCAATCATTAAGCGATTGCATTAAATGAGAAAGTAGTGTTGGTGAACACCCCCCCCCCCACACGGAGACTCCCCCGCTCCCCCTTATACAGCATCCCTCAGCTCTCTGTCTGGATTTCACAGCCTCCACCGTCAATGTTTATGTCGTCTCTCGACAATCGAGTCAATCTTCACAGTGAACGCACAGAGGACGGCTTTGAAGTTGGTGCTAAAATGACAGAGGATGTTGCTGTGACTGTAATGTGACAACAACTAAATGGCAATGATGATGATATGTGGGGAATCTTGAACCTTAAAGGTGCAGTGTGTAAGATGTGGGGCATTTTTGTCAAAAACAAAAGTCCTATGTTTTTCCAGTAGCCCGGAGTGGACGTACCAAACATCTTTTGAGCTGTAATGACAACTGAGGGCCACCAGGGTTCAGTTCGCCACTAGATGTCGCCAATTCTTAGACACTTAACCTTTACTTATTATTCTATTACACCTGCCTGGACGAAACAAAACGAAAAGAGCACATTAGCAAAGTGAATAGAGTTCATTCGGATGTAGCGTTGTTGGATTCATGTCGTCCTCAGAGTCCCTCTGCTCCCTCGTCTTCTCCCTTCTTGTACCTATTGTTCTCAGATTCTCTGCTCCACTTACTGTCTTTCTCTTTTCTCTGTGTTGGTGAGCCACAAGTTTGATTGCCCGGGTATGTGGCGCGGTGCCAAGGCCTCAGATGTCGCCAATTCTTAGACACTTGACCTTTACTTATTATTCTATTACACCTGCCTGGACGAAACAAAACGAAAAGAGCACATTAGCAAAGTGAATAGAGTTCATTCAGATGTAGCGTTGTTGGATTCATGTCGTCCTCAGAGTCCCTCTGCTCCCTCGTCTTCTCCCTTCTTGTACCTATTGTTCTCAGATTCTCTGCTCCACTTACTGTCTTTCTCTTTTCTCTGTGTTGGTGAGCCACAAGTTTGATTGCCCGGGTATGTGGCGCGGTGCCAAGGCCTCAGGCTGCCTCAGATAAACTGGCGCTGGACCAGACGCACGGTGAAAACCCCACAGTATGTCTGGAGCTCTCTTCATTGGACTTCGTTTCGCTCTTCTCGGGACAGTGTCACAGATCACGGGATGTGTGGCTGTTGTATGTCGAAGCGATGACCTCAAGTATTAAGCTGATAAGCCGGGATCTACACACTCGCCCCGTCCCGTCCTCCTGCCAACAGGAAATGCAGTGGCCCCAACCCGGCAACTTAACTCATTCCCAGTGGCGATAGCAGGGTCGAGACCGTGGTGCAACTTCCGGTGCAGACGGATGAAGCACAATAGGAAGTGGAAAAAGCTTGCAGGTCATAGGGTGACCACTGGGGGGCTGACTCCAAAAAGGAGCAAATCCCCATGGACTCCCATGTTAAAATGGCCAACTTTAGAGGTGAACTGAAGCCTGCTACAAACTTTGGCTTCAGTCTAAATCATTCACAACTGTACTCGGGGGGGAGGGGGGGTATTTTTATTTGATCAACATTCGAGTTATGCATAATTAAGGGCGTGGTCTCTTGACTGACAGCCAGGCCGACGTGGCACGGACGGCGGATGAGGTGACGGCGCCACGAGCCGACCCACGGCTCCGTGTGTGTTCCGCCGCTTTGCCCATTTTCAAATGAACCCGGAAACCAGGAGGAGGAGTCACGATGCAGCAAGATGGAGACGAGGGACTCTCGCCCACAATTTGCCCATAAAAACCCACTCGAGACGCAGAGGAGGAACGAAGCTGGGGTCGCCTCCATCTCGAACCCGTGGATCAGGCGCGGTCAGAACCTCGCTGATCCTCCGCCGCGTCCGGGCGTCTTGACGGATTGAACGTCTCAGTCGGGGGAAAAACCTGCATCCAGCCAAGCGCAGTCACAGCGAAGCCAATCTAGCTTAGTGGAAAACCTCTCATCTCCACCTCATCACCCCATCGCGGCGCCTTCCTGCCTCCGTCGACTCCGGTTTATCCCCTGCCGTTCTCCTCAATGCGGAGAGTCTCAATTTTCCTCGGGCAAAGCGGCGAAGTGTTTCAGCACAGGAGAGTTTACCTCAGACGTGTACACTGAAGCATGAACGGGGGCCTCGGGCGATGCCAGCTATCGATTTGACCATGATTCTGATTAGAGGGCTCCCTGTTGCGATCGATACCATACATCAGTAAACTGCACGGTGAAACTGATGGTCCCGGATAGGACCCCGTATTTGGTTGCCCACTTTATCTGGCCGTTGATTGTTTTTAAGATGAAAAGGCACTTGGGCGAGCACGAGATCCCTCAAAATTTAAAGCGGCTCGGCACACGAGAGGCTCTCGAGCGTCCAAACATCATCTCGGACACTGGATGTAGTGGCTCCAGTCGATAACACTGCTTGATCATGGTGATTAAATTTTATGGGCTGTTAGACACTGTACACTGCACGACACGAGTATGATGAAAGACATTCCTCTCGCACGGCTCTCTTTCGCTGAGTGTCTTATTATCATATTGTAATGAATGATGGCGCCGCTGCTTTGACAGGTAACAGCTGTGGGAGAGAATGCTGCTGCCGCCACCGCCGCTGCTGCTGCTGCTGCCGCTGCTGCTGCGGCAGCGCCCGAGGCGAAGCTGGAAGTCTTGATTCTGCACCAGGTGTTATTTACAGGGTAAGATAAAGGTTGACGTTTATTAAGCAGATTCATTATTACAACGTTGTTTACTCAAACTGTTGGGCCTATTCTTGGAATTAAGTGGAAATGATGCACGTGGATCCGTTATGTGAAGGTCATTTTTCCTTCTGTTCAACAGTCTGCGGACACCAATCGGTTATTTGATATGATCACAGGTTTGAGAGTTGAGGTCGGTTAGAGTTTGTGTAATAGTATGCATTACTGCCTTGCAGTTGCAGTTCTTCACCAGCAGGGTGACCACTTCATGTAACCCATCGCCTCCGGGACCATAAAGCATGATTTATGGCATAGTCTGTGTGTGTGTGTGTGTGTGTGTGTGTGTGTGTGTGTGTAGCTGCAAAGCCACTGGGATTGTTAACTTCAAGTTGCAGTAACGCCGACCACAACAGCTGTGACTAGTCTGTTTGGTGGCTGTTTGGTGCCCCCTTCCACACACACACACACACACACACACACACACACACTGCTTTGCACTGTGGTATGTTGCACACGTGCGCAGCGAGGAGAACTGTGTAGCACCTTGGTCCATGGTTCATTCCATTATTACTTGCCATGTTTTGCATGTGTGGAATGACAATAACATCTCTGAGTCTAATTCTATTGCAACTATCTACAAAGACGGTGTAGAATTTAATACCCTCAGACCCCCAAAGTCTAAATGGTACGTTTTTGCAGACTGAACTACTGCCCCCTCAACCTCGACAAACACTTGACATACGTATTAAAGGCGGTGCCCTATGGGGAAGAGCACAGTTATGCCAATGCTTCCTGCTGGAGAATACTGTTGTTTAATATGTGTTTGGATCTTCATTACTATCAATTTACACTGTGTCCGTGCTGAAAATACTAGAGTTAGACTTTTTGCTTGCTGCATTGATATGAGCCTGGTGCCACAGTCTTATTTCACGGAGAATGGTTCCTTTAATCGAGGCTCCGACAGTAAATTACATTTCACTGATTTTTAACTATTTGTACCGAAAATAATGGAAAAACTCAATAAAAAGTGAAATACTTCGTAATCCATGAAAGTGTGTGCGACAGTGCTGCAGTAAGCCTTTGAAATGTTTCGTTTCATCGAGCGGGATATCATATTAAATGCGTATTATGCGCGCGATTAAGGCAGTCAATTATGTTCAAATAGTCGGCTCTAAAATGCTGTCGTGTAATCAACATGCAGGTTGCGTCGCGGCCCCTGTTGTTTGTGTTGAAGGTTCGTTTTCACCTTCAAGAGTCCAAGAGATTTTGAGCAGTGACTGTTGCGTAAGGCCTGGCACCGTCCTCACTGATTGTGAGGGCAGGTGAGCGTTTTAAAAGGCTCACGCTGTACAAACGCAGACCTTTTCATCGAGAGCGTGATTTGATGTTGACCACTTAATGCAGCGGAGGGGAGTGTGGAGCGGCGGGGGTCGTCTCTGTAAAGTCTGCCAAGTGATTTGGCCGTTGGCTGCGGTGCCTCTCAGACATGCTGACATACAGCAATAGAACGGCTGCCTGTGAACTCCCACCTTGATTAGCATGTGTAATTACGAATATGCTGCTGTAAGCGTAAAAACGGGAGTGAAAGGAGGCATTCTGGAAAGTGGCTGTGTCTCTTTGACACAGAGTAATTGCCTCCACCATACGATCAATGACGGCTCAGCACTTGGCACCTGGTTGATTCAGCCTCTTTGGAGTATTCCAGATTTAGGCCATTGGAGCGGGTTGTACTTTATGTTTGCAAAGCAAAACATGAAACTTTTTTTTTGAAATTAGATAACCGCAAATAACCACACGGACAATGTACTGAGTATAACGGAGAAGTCAAAAGAATTATAAATTTGAATATTTTACACTATAACTTAACATGGAAGAGTCAGAACATAATGTACTAATCTAAAGCCAAAGGGATGACCTTAGATTATATTGTCCTTTAGATGTTGTCCTCAACAATAGTTTCATTTGACTTTTGAATTTTGAATGACTGTAAAAAAATCTGCCCTGGTTACTCACTTGCTCTGTTTAGCGAGATAATCTTCACAAACTGCCTCCACTCTGATGACCTTTGACCCCACTGTGATGACCTTTGACCCCACTGTGATGACCTTTGACTCCACTGTGGTGACCTCTGAAGCATACATGTAATCATTAGACATAAAAAGCTAAGGGTTGAACTATTATCAGACTACACCACCTTTTCTGGTGTCAAAAGGTAGTCGACATCAAGTTTGACATCAGGAGGCTTATGTAAGGACGAGCAGGGAGAAGCACGGTGTAGTGTCTATCATGGCCGCCTGCCTCTTCGTTCCCTTAAATCAAGTGAAGCACCCAGTACTGAATCTTGACCTCACTTATGAAATACGTGTTAAGATGATGACTGATGTCCGAAGATGTGAAAAATAAGAAAAGAGTGGAGGACCTTGCCGCCGTAGAAGATGTAGAAGTCGAAATGACAGCGATCAAGCATCAACGCCGATTGGAACCAGCGCTGAATAAATGAGAATGTGAATGTCAGTCAAACGCAAGAATTCCTCTAATACCCATGGGAGTGTAGGCAGGTCTATATTAAAGTGGGTTGTTGTTGTTGTTTTTCTTGTCTCAGGTTCAACCAGAGATTCTCCGGCCCAGGAATGGCTGGAACTGACAGGTGTGTCTGTGTGAGCGCACACACTTACATGATGAAAATGGAAAATAAGCTCCTGATATTCCATTAAGTGTGAGATGACATCCAGCAGTGAGCGAGGGATGCCCCATGATGCCCCGTGATCCCCTGACTCACAGACGGACATGTCAGAATTTGCTCCGTGTGACACTGTAGTCTCCTGATAAATCCCCCCCCCCTGCCCCACCTCCCCCTCCTCCTCCTTCTCCCCCGGCCCCCCGTCACTCCTCCACCTCCACATCTTACAACATGGGGAATATGTGGTGCAGCTGCTACCTGTGGATGGATAAAACATGTCGAGCCGATTGTTTCAATGCAGGAAAAGAGATATTATAAAAAATAAATAAATAAAAATAAAAAAAAATAAAAATTCAACAAAACAAAACAAAAAAATATATATATCAACAACACTAAACAGCAACAATAGGCTTCTGGATCGTCTGCGTCTCTTCTCGTCCGCCTCCTCCGTCTCGGGTTTGCTCTGTCGGTGCAGCGGGAGCCATTTTTAAAGCAGACAGCTCATCAGGCGGAGTGACAAGGGAGGCTAAGAATACACTTCATATATCAAGGTGAATGGGTTCATACACTCGGAGCTTATCATGATACAATCCACCCATGCGCTCATTCATCCATCCATGGAGACGCAGCAACCCGGGTGTGCTTCTCCAAACGACTGCCCCCCCCCGTACCCCCATTGTACTTTGTGAGGCGGCTGGTGACGCTGCAGATGTACTGCAGCACCTCCTGGATCTTTTCACAGTGACAGTTACTGAGCAAATTCCCCAGACTGGAAAAAAGTTAAATTCATTCTCATTCTCGTACAATAAAGTCCGTAAAAGTTAAAGTTTCTCGCCACAGTGTTCTCACACCTGTATATATTGATTGATGAATGAAGGTCAACTTATTTAAATTGCATTGTGTTAAAGGTACGGTGGTGGTACAAGGACTTGGTGACATCTACTGATGACGTTGCATGTTGTTGCATCATGTTTTTATCGTTGGCCATATTGGACAAAATGAACACAATGACAACGGAAGTCCATTACTGGTTCTCCATTACTTTGAGTAGCTCGACTTGTAAAAGTTACACAATCCTACACACTGTGACTTGAACTTTCTACCAGTGGAAGAGAACATCTCTGTGAGATGGTTGGTGGAGTATTTCATTCCCTGCACACACACACACACACACACACGCTTAGTATTTGATGTTTTTGATTAAAAAAAAATAAAAAATTTGTTTGATGGTTGGAACACGATCGCGATTCCGGATTCGTGCATCTTTTCGCCTGTGAGCTCGCTGGTGACGAGCTCCGTGAGCAGCGGCGTTTTACTTGCGCGGAGGAAGATCTTGGCAAGCCTGGCTAATGGCACAGATGAGTCGAAAAAGAAAGAGGGGCTGGCTCTTCAATTATGATCAACATCACGGGGGCGAGTGCCAAAGCCAGGATAAGGAAGAGTGAGCGGGCGGGCGGGCGGGCGAGCAGGAGGAGGAGGAGGAGGCGAGTGTCAATATTTAATGGTGTTGGCTCCCCCACATTGATTGAAATTCCTTTTTATGAACAGGAGAGTACATAATCATATTCCCTGCCCCGTCTGTGACAGATGCCTGCTGCTCTGCCTTCAGCCTGCCCCCCCGCCCCCCCCCCCCTCAACCCCCCAATCCTGGGGCCCTTCTCAGTTGCTGCCGCGGTATTCGCGTGCGCTACCCGCTACCCTCAGAAGTCTCGTCGCTGGCTTTATTGTGCGTGGTGCCGCGTTTGACCCTCCACGCGCGTTTTATCTTGCCTCTGGATTCCATTACCACAAGGACGGAGGAGTGATTACAGCCGGCACGCGGTCCTTTAGTGCAGATTATCCGCGATGCCTTTCATATGTCTGCCGTCGCGCCGTGCCCGCGGTCATTCCGTGTTGACGTGGTCTGTTCCCATGCATCTGCAACGCCGTCTCCGTCCCGCGCACTTTAGCATGGCGAGTATCGGAATGCGACGCAGCCAATGAGGCCTCTCACTCCGGTGGGAGTCTCTCAGCGTGGCCGTGCCGGCTGAGGCCCGGCTCCCGCTGTTTGCTCGGTCTCTGGGTGGAGACAGATGGAGACAAACAAAAGCGTTCGTCAGGCTACGACGCCCCCCCCCCCCCCCCCCCCCCCCCCCGCCGCTATTAGCTGCGCTGGATATCTGAACCTACTAAAGAGGCCACACCCCCGCCTGCTCCTCTGGCTCGTCGCAATTCCAAAAGGTAAAAAAAAACATTTAAAAAAAAAAGAAACATACCGCCCGCGACGGCCGGAGAATTTGCGAAAGTCAAATAATTACCTCACATCATTTACATGCATGGTTTCCCGGCGATACAATTCCATTAAAGTGACAAGCAACCCTTTCAGAAACAACTGGAGCCTGATTTTAATTGAACAGCGCGTCAGCTCTCATTTCCACTAATTTGATTGTCACACTCCCGAATTGCATTTGATAATCACACGGAACAGAGCCGATGAAGTAATCATTTGTCGTACCAGGCCGCGGCTTATCTTAATCTTAAGGAACACTATGGATTCAGCAGGTGAGAGAGAGAGAGCGAGAGAGAGAGAGAGAGAGAGAGAGAGAGAGAGAGAGACGTTGTTCCCAATCGAGGAAGGCCGGGACGGAGCCGAGCGGTTTCGACTTCCCACATCTCATCATAGCGGTGGGTTAGTGTCCTGATGTGTCATTGTTTCTGTCTCGAGGTGGAATCGCCCGCATGTCTGCGCGCACTTAACGCCTCCTGTCTGTCACTTCCAATGAGGGGAGAAGTGGATGAGCGGCCGTCCTCTGTTTGACTTTCTGCTGAGCTCGGGTTGGTGGAGTCCAACCAGGACGGTGAGGACAATGATGCGGCGACTCGCCACATTTCGCCACCTGACGCAGCTGCGACTGACCCTGGCTGACCGACCCTGGCTGACCGACCCTCACTGACCGACCCTCGCTGCCAGGGGCCCGAGGACACGGACACAATATCACAGAATGGAGTCGTGGAAATTGGCAACCTGGAAAGACTATGGCAATAAAACGACCACACGGAAGAATAATGTTTGCTTCTCTGTTTTTATAATCACCCCAATGTTTTATTTTTTCCATTACCCTTAAATTATATATAAT
>JAFBJT010108535.1:0-11508 GCA_016785325.1 Chascanopsetta lugubris
TTCTTCCCTTTCGTATGATGGTAAAGTGATCCGAATAATTCAAACACACCTTCCCACTATCGTTATAATGTATTTATTATCGTACATTGTAACTGCACATACAATCTTTGTAAGATTGACAGTTCTGAATAAATGAAATGAATCACTTCACCATTATATAACTCTGATTTATTTGTACAAAACATACAGTACTTTTGAATGTCTCTCAGTGATGTGATGCATAAATGTGATACAGTGCGATCATTTGAGGAGGGCTTCAGCTACTTCCTGGTGGTCCCACAGCGGAGCGCTAATATCCAGTCCCAACGGAATATATGAAAACAAATGCAGTTTTCAGATGAAAGGACTGAATGAGCACAGCTGACTGTCCAACTGATGTGACACGTACTGCCACGAGGGCAGAGGAGCACTGGAATCGAATTTACGATATATATATATATGTTTATGGTGGAACTAAATAGTTATCCAAATAAAAACAATACTCGATGACAGAAAAAGCGCAACGTAAATAACAACAACAAGCACTTCTGAGTTTCTCCGACGAGTCAGAAGTCTATGCCGTGCTTCTTCAAGAGATCTTGGAGATTCTGCTTGTCTTGTTCCTTGGACGAATGGAGAAAAAGAGTCAGTCTCATGTTGAACCTCAAGCAAATCTGAACACAGACTTTGCCCCAAGAAGAAATATTTTTTTTCTTTATCTCCAGTTTTCAAGTGATATTTAAAGTAAAACATGAGGATTTCCCAAAGAGTGTGTAGACTAGATGTGTGCAGACACTTGCACGACAAACCCTGAGGAGCTTAGCATTTCTAAAACTAACACAAAGTTCCTAAAATGGCGGCGCTTCGGCATCCGTTGCATTTACCCCACAGCCTCGGGAAAAAGGGAACACAACTTTTGTGTTGACAAACACCAACCAACAAATTCTGCATATTATTCCTTTTTTAAAATTATTATTATTCCTTATTTGTTCAGGAGCAAAAGCCCCATCACCTTCATTCTCGCCCTGAAATGGTCACGGGGCACATCCCTCCAATCAGAACGGCCCAGTTCAGACTTGTTACCGTGATTATTTGCCCCCCAGTCCTGGTGACGGCGGTATATCGACGTAGAACAGGTCAAAGTGTGGTGCAGTTGTGGAATCACCAGTTTGTCTGTGCGCTCCTGCAGCTCGGTGACTCTCTGGACCAGGTGGTCGTAGCTCTCCTTCAGCTTGTGAAGCCTCTGGTCGGCTCGGGTCTTGACGGACACCAGGACTCCTGCCCAGTCAAACACACAACGTGCGCTTCCACAGTCGTAACGGTCAAAGTGGAAAAGAAGCGGCTCAGGCTGCGCGGTGGTTAGTCGCTGTGGCTGCTTTCACGCACACAACATTTGCTGCTCATGTGCTCTTGTTTAGAAAATTGTGCAAAAGTATAAACCTGTGGTTTTTGGCTGTAATGCAGGCCAACCATTATTTCTACACGTATCTATTTATAGATCTCGTGTTGTATCATGTCGCTATCAAATGTGACCCACACCCTGAGAGACGGACAGAGATGTAATTATCCACAAATATTTGACCTGCATCTATTGAAAATAATAACAATAACTGAGTGCAGAAAATGGTTTGTATGAATGTATTGTTTGTCTTTGTTAGTCAAAGTGCTTAAAGGTGCAGTGTGTACGATTCCAGTTATTTGTGTCACTTCTAAAAGATAACACTGAACAAGTACGTACCCACATTTTCATGAATGTATTATCACCTACATTTATTATTTCTTTCCCCAGTCCATCCATGGGGGCTGCCATGTTTTTATGTATTTGTTTGTTTTGTTTTTTACAGTGGCACAGATTGATGTGCGACACATGAACGACCACTGAGGACGACCGTAGGTGCAACTTCACCTCTAGATTTCACTCCATCTTACGCACTGCACCTTAAACACTACAGGTTTGCCATCCACCTTCTCACACACACCACATTCATACACTGTCGCCATTGCAACAAATTTGGGGTCGAGTCCCGATCCAAAGAGCTAGAGTGGAAGAACGGAGATGGAACCACTCTTCCTCCTTGACCGCAGCCGTGAGTCAGTCAGGAGGCGAGTCGGCACACAAGCAAGCGCAAGAGCGGACGGAGAAGGTTACTGACCGTTCAGAATCCTGGCCACCCTCCAGAGTCGCAGCAGGATGAGGAGACCCATCCCATCGAAGGCGTCTTCGTGGAAAACGAAGACAATATCCAACACGAAGGACACGACCACCACCAAGCCGTCAAACACCTCGAACTTGTGCTCAAAGAATTCCAGTCGGTAAGCGAAAAGTTTCCCCGCCAGCTCCACCATAAAGAACGTGACGAGAGCCAGGCTCAGGTAATGAAACACCTGCAGCATCACACATGCAGAGGTCACTCACGGGTCCGTTACTTTCAGGCCGTGTGTGTGTGGAAGTTTAGCATCGCCACCAGTCGGCGGTCAGGTCAGCGTCCTACCTCAGGAGCAATGTGGTCGTGGTTCAGCTGGATCACAGACAGGTCTATGAGCAACTCTGCCAAAACAAATATGGCATCCAGGATGACCAGACACACCACCAGCACCTGAAGGCAACACCAGATAGTCAGACGGAGGTGACTGGCACGGAGGTTTCAGAAGTTGCCCCGTGGTTGATGTGGAGAAAGTTAGAAGAACACAGATATTCTAGATGTTACCGGTTTCTTCTCCTGTCTTCGTCACTGACCACACAGCATGTGTGTGTGAACAGGTATACAACAGTACATGTGACCTTAAAGGTCCAGTCTGTTGCTGGAGCAACTTTAAACATAAGGAACAGTTTGATTTGGCAAGACATTTGGCAAGGGGCGAATATTTTGGTCTTAAAGGTGCAGGGTGTAAACGTTTTTGTCATTTTTGCCGCTTTTAAAACATTACAAAACAATTACATACTGACATTTTCTTGAATTCATAATCACCTAAATGTCTTGTTTTTTTTGTTTTTTTCCCATAACTCTTAACTAAGCCCATGAATGTATATTTACATGAGGAGCGGCTCCTCTCTACGGGGGCCGCCATGTTTTTACAGTAGCCCAGAGTGGACGTGCTAAACATCTTTACGGAGTTGTGATGACAACTGAAGTCTACCGGAGGTTCTATGGTTCTAAGGGTGAGGTGATGCAACATGTAACTTCACCTCTAGAGGTCACCAAATCTTACACACTGCACCTTTAACACTACAGTTTTGCCATCCGCCCTCGATTCAAGAACTCGCAGCGTGAACTCTACCATTTAATTTGGCATTGTGGTAATATTGAAATCTACAGTCTGATTATCAAGTGATCTGTATGTGGATGTGCGGTTAATTCCGCCATCAGCTATTAAAGGTGCAGTGTGTACGATTTGGTGCCATCTCGTGGTGAAGCTGCATCTTGTATCCATCACCTCACCCTCACCCTTCTGAACCCGGACGACTTCAGCTGTCATTCAAACTTAAAAGATGCTTCGTACGTTCACTTGTACAACTGTAAAAACATGGCGGCCCCCGTAGAGAGGAATGGGGAAAAATACATAGATACGTAAAAATGTCAGTCTGTAATTGTTTTGTAATATTTGTTAGAAGCCACACAAATGACCAAAATCATATACACTGCACCTTTAACACAGGGAACCACGTATAAACTACAAAATGGCCCCTTTTTCAGGATTCCAACAACGTCCCTGAGCCGAGGTTTTGTGGAACAGCTGGAGCACGAACGGACAAATGAGACAGACCTGGAAGCGCTCAGAGCTGTAGAGCCTCTTCAGTGAATCCCTGAAGGTCAGTGTTGTCGGGAACTGTCCAGTGGCCGGACTCAGGTCCTCACTCGCTGCCTGCAGCTCTTCCTCGTCCCACTGGGCCGACGTCCCGTCTCCCACCGTGGTGAAATGCCTCAGGTACTGAGCCATGACCACAGGCCTGAGGATGGCGACCCACCGCAGCTCAGCTCAGCGCCTCCGAGAAAACACAGCGGGATCACACCCGTCTCCTCAGATAAGCTGTCGGGTACAATGTCTTCGATTGTTATTGGTAGTTCCTCCTCTGGCCACAAGGATCGCCAAAAGTGAAAAGCTCAGCACTCGGAGAAAACGGCTCGAACGTTTCCCCCGACTTCTTCAGGTTTGCAAAACCTCTACGCGTCTGTGCGGATCTCTCCGCAAGACAATCGGAGTTCACTTCTCCTTTTCGGAGTCAACAAGTTATTGAGAAAGAAAATCCGCTGAGCTCAGAAGGAAACTCTTCTCGATTCACACAGCAGCCACAGAGAGCACGTTCAAAGGCCGAGGAAATCTACCAAACATCAGCATGAACACTGGAAGAATGTAAATATAAAGGATGGGTTTGGATGCTGGTTGATGTGCTGCTGACTATTTTCTACAGTAGTTGTTTGAATCTGAACATATGTAAGTCGAGGGAAACACGAGACAGAAAGCTGTCAAAATCATTGTATTTCCGGGCCACATGCGGCCATATTTGATCTCAAGTGGGCGGGACCAGTCAAATCCTGCATGATGACCATAAACAACAACAACTTCCAAAGTTATGTATTTAATGAAAATACTGAAAATGCATGAAAATGTCCCATAAAAACAAGCAACCAAGTTCACTGTTATTTACACTTTGAAAAAAATAGATTGGAACCTGTGGCGAGCCGGTTCTGGCCCACAGGCCGCACGTTTGATTCCCCTGGTTTAAAAGGTGCAGTGTGTATGATTTCAGTACCTTTTTGTCACTTCTATCTGTTGATAGAAATTATATACAGACATTTTTACAAATGTTTTTGTAAAAACAAAACACATTACCCCAAAATGAGCCCTTTGGTCTCTATGGGGGGGGGGCTATTTTTAAAGTAGCCCTGAGCAGACATAGCTACAAAACATCGTTTGAGCTTTACAAACAACTACTGCAGATTCTCCTGCATGTGCATAAAGGAAGGGTGAGGGATTCAACATCAATAAGAGATGCCACCCAATCTTACACACGGCACCTTTAAAGGTGGGTGGTGAGGTTGCGTGTTGTGTCGCTCCCCTTCTGAACATGCAGGAGAAGCTAGAGCCATTCAGTTACCATTCAAACTCAAAGTATGTTTAGCATGTCCACTCTGGGCTACTGTAAAAAAACAAAAACAAAAAAAAACATGGCAGCCCCCATAGAAATATACATTAAATATACATTCATGGGCTCATTTGAGGATAGTGGAGGAAAATATATACATATATTTAAGTGCTTATAAATTGATGAAAATGTCAGCACATAATGGTTTAGGAAAATTTGGACTTTGGTGAAGTGACAAAAATAACCGAGATCTTACAAACTGCACCTTTAACCGAGTGTCAGGCTTTGGGATTTGACACAGTAATGTCTACAATAAGGTTTATGTAACTTGTCTTTTCAAAAGGAGCTGGCGGGATTGAACCAATATCCAGCAGCAGCAGCAGCAGCACGTGACTTGGACAAGATAACAGACTATTTGACACGCAGAGACTGGAGCTAAAGGCAGTAGTGATGTGTAGGAGTGTGTGTGTGAGTGTGTGTGTGTGTGTGTGTGTTGTAGCATTAGCCTCTGACCCAGAGACTCTGCAGGTACAGGACAGGAAACGACTCGTTATGAACACGCGTCTGCACAGCTTTTTGGCCGACACAGCATTTTCACTCGCACTGACGTCATCAGCAACTGTACAACATTAACAATAAATGAACCCATGTCTTACCTTTGAAGCTGGAGTGAGAAGGACAGTCTGTCACTGATGATTTCAGGGAGAGAAACTCCGCCTCTGCTGTTTTCTTCTTGGCTCTCTCTCTCTCTCTCTCTCTCTCTCTCTCTCTCTCTCTCTCCGACACAGCATTTTCACTCGCACTGACGTCATCAGCAACTGTACAACATTAACAAGAAATGAACCCATGTCTTACCTTTGAAGCTGGAGTGAGAAGGACAGTCTGTCACTGATGATTTCAGGGAGAGAAACTCCGCCTCTGCTGTTTTCTTCTTGGCTCTCTCTCTCTCTCTCTCTCTCTCTCTCTCTCTCTCTCTCTCTCTCTCTCTCTCTCTCTCTCTCTCACCCCCTTCTCTCTCCCTCTCACCCCCTTCTCTCTCCCTCTCTCTCTCTGTGACGTACAGAACTCTCAACTTAACCGGAAAACTGTGTGTTTATACTCCGTTACTTCTTCGGAAGTACATCTGTTGTTGGCAGAGCCCCCCTGGTGGCCACTGCGGGAACTAAAGTTTTGTCACCTAACATAAATCACAAAAACATCCCACTATGATCATAACTTGCTTATTTGTTGCTGTAAATGATAAAACTTTGCAGACTTGTAGGATTTACTAAGATTTGACTAAAAATGTCATCAAAGCCCCCCGGTGGCCACAATTCTAAACAATATTACTGCTGCCGTCTGAATATTTGAATATGAAAGCACCTTGGCCGATCGCGTACTTTTTGAAAGGTTAAACTGAACAGTTTTGCTCAAATACAGAATTACAACTCAGAGAACAGAGTATTCGTGAGTGGCATTTCACCAAATCCCCCTGGTGACCACAACAGGAACTACTACAGACAGGCTCCAAGTCGGGACCAGCGGACCGGCTGAAGAGTTGTGCTTGCGAAGTAACACAATCAGGTTGGACCAACACGTTACCAACTTCAACCCTGACTTCAGGTGATCTAAGTTTGGAGACACTTCCCGTCACAATTGCACCGCGCGGTGCATTTGAGCTTCGCTCAGATTTCGCGCATTTGCAGCGCATGAGCTCGTCGCGCGTTTCACGTGCCTGTGGAAGGGCGGTTCATGTCGGTCACCACTGGGAAGCGCCTTCCTCCCATTCCCAGCCAAAGAGCGAGGGGCTCGGCAGCTCAGGAAGTAGCTCCGGAGATTGCCCCCCTCACACGCCCTCCTTGGAACAATGCTCTCGGAGTTCGCCGCTTTAGTGCAGCTCCTGGAGGAGCAGTGCTCTCCGGAGACCTGGAGAACAGGTGTCGCCGTGCTCCCTTGACGTCGGAGAGCTGACCGGTGCGTAAAGTACCACAAATCTCTAAACCAGAGCCAGCGATGCGTCCGTTGTGCATTTGACAGGGACAAGAAAGCCTCTGTGACGTGGGGGAAGGCATGCCACGCCTCCCGCGCACTCTTCTTGCCTCTGGCAGCAAAGAAAGACGTCACATCACAGCCTGTGAAAGCGTGGAAGAAGGGCGGAGCCTGGGCCTTTGATGCCGGCAAGAGTGGCAGCGATCTCGTGAATGGCTGGACGCCTTTGACGCCCTCCAGTTCCAAATGATATCCAGCGGTCAGAGGTCTTCGACTGGTGGGGAAATTCCACGGCCTCTCTTCTCCCCGGTTGAGGTCTTGAGGCTTTGTTGGTTGTAGACGTGCCTGGTACCGTTGGAGGAAGCGAGCGGCCACAGTGACAGCGTGGGAATGGAGTGTTCAGGAAGTGAGTCAGCAACACCACCGGCTGCAATGCCAGCAGGCGATACGACTGTGAGCCCCCCGTCCCCTCGGACCTTGAAGGTCCTCTCCATGTGCATTGCACCCAACATCAGCACAAACTTGCCTTCACTGCGACTATGTGGGAATGCCCACTGAACCCTCTATATCCAATGTTTTTAATGTCCATTTTTATTTGGTTAAATACTTATTGAAGAACAGTTCATCTTTGTAATTGTATATTTGGGGAAATTGTCAACTTGCACCTCCCTGAATGTACAAAATGCACTAATGATTTCCCATGTACATTTTGATGGGTTCGGGGATGTTTCTAGTTATGGTCACCGGGGGGTTAGGATGACATTTTTTAATTATGGTGTTCACCATTTAAAATTCTACAAATTTGCCAAATTATTAACATTTTAAAGCAACAAGATATGAATTTTACTGGTCCGAGATCTACACTTGTTTTAAAGGTACGAGGGTGAATTTAGTGACACCTGATGAATCTGATGGTGATGACAATAAAACAGAGGTGTACGTATGATGCAGGGTAAAGTGGAGTTAAATATCAGTCTTGGCCTTCAGTTATTAAAACTAAGGTATTTAATGTTTTGATTCTGGGCTACTGTGAAACACAACGGAGTGCTCATTCTACTAACAACTATTTAGACTTTGATAGATTCGTGACAACATTCTTTTATTTCTGCCAATAGATATGGAAATGATTTCACACTGGACTTTTAATAAACACTGAAAGTACTGCAGTTCTGATCTTCATGGTGCCGTTACATACATTAGTTATGGTTGAAGCCGTCAAAGCCACTCAACGGTTAGCGTTCCAACACATGTAGGTTTGTAAGGAAAGATGCAATTGTATTCATAACGCTCCTTTCATGAACCGAGGTGGATTCACAGCGCTGCACAGGCCAAGGTACTAAAAAGAAATAAAGCCAAACACTGAAAAATTAAAACAAAAAAAACTTTAAATTGCAAATGAATAAAAAATGGGCAAAACCAAAGATTAAATAGAATCGAATAAAGAGATGAAAAAGATCAAAGGATGACGTTTCATATCAACACAAGTAATTTCAAAAATGTAAACAAAATGACTATAGGCCCTTGATGAGTAGCTTGGTAGGAAATCTCGACCTAGTTTTAGCAATTGAAACTGATACAACCAAGTTCCACGCAACGTATCACCACTCACATTGGACCGACATGTCTATTAAGTATATTGGCACATCTGATACATTTATAGACTGAAATTCAATTATGTTAATAGCTAATCTATATTATCATTAAACCAATACATTGAAAGTGCCTCTGATCGTAGAGAATTCAGCCAGTGGTCGATATTTAAATGGAAATACGAGCGATATTACACGAGTCAGCTGGGTTTGAATTTGTGATGCCATTTCTGAAAATGGGCGCCCAAAGTAGAGATATTGAAGATAATTAATTGTTCAGGTCTTGAGTTGTAGGTTAGGATTGTATGAGCATCCAAGTGGTATACGCTAACAATTGTGAGCCACTGAAAAAAAAAAATCACAACACAGTACTGTAGGTGGGGAAACAAACTTTATTGTCCATTACAAAGATCTAAGATGCAAGTAAACACCACGATGACGTTGTTGAATATACAAGACAAATGCAGGTAATGAGTAAATGCATCGAGTTGACTAATGACAGTCTGATCTTACCTTCTGGTCCAGATCAGCACCAGGTCCACCAGGCTAGAACCAGAAAAGAATAATTACACGACAACTCGTAGACAGACGTGTTGATGCTGAGGGTTTATTGCATGACATGTTTCAGGATCTTCAGTCAGATTGTGGTAAATAGTTTTACTTAAACCTGTGCCAAAATCCTGACTTTCTCTCCCAATGCTAAGATTCCACAGCAGAGAGGACAGAGTCTCTGCCACGGCAGTACACGATTGGGTTCACAGTTTAAACACACAGCACATTTGATTCCACGTGGACTGCATGTCACATACCGGAGTCTTGAAGAAGAAGTTGGGGCGTTTGCTGCCCTCTAGAGGTCAACCGCTCTGCTGACAACTGTGGAGGGAGGGAGAGCAGTTGGGTGAAACGTGAAACGTGTAACTGACGGGTGCTGACGACAGGCTTCGCTCAGGACTTGGAATTCACCACGGTCTTTTGTCAGCATGATGTGTTACAGTATTCAGTCATCACAGCAATGGTTGGGAGGCAAATTAGAGGAAAACCACATATACACACAACTGATTATCTTAAAAACGCAATGTGTAAGATTGGCCATTTGTCAGAATTATTACAAAACAATAACATACTCAACATTTTCAGGAATGTATAATCCCCTAAATGTTTGTTACATGAGTCGGTCCTTTCTACAGGGGCGACCATGTTTTTACAGTAGCCCAGAGTGGACATACTAAACTTTCGAGTTTTTTTATGACACCCAAAGTCTAACCACCGATTCTCCTACATGCTCAGAACGGTGAGTTGATGGATGCAGCTTCACCTCTGGATGTCACCAAACCTTACACACTGCACCTTTAAGCTGTTCCACTCGTGAGTTACTGCTGGTTTGTCCTTTAATTTGTCACAATCAGATCACCACACCACACCTGCTATATGCACCTCGGTCAGTCTGCAGCCGGATGGTCCAACAACGCGGGACCCCCACCTGTTGGAGAAAAGGTAGACACTTGGTTAAAGGTTTTACCCTCCATTTTGGAGTATCTCCGGCGCAACTGGTCCCAACATTGCCCTAAAGGCTTCAGTTTATGAATGTATGGCCCTCAACTAGGCCAGTCCTGATGGTCCGTCAGAAAGGGCCACTCTCATTGGGCCACGCTCTGCAGCAGCTCAGCATGAACAGACTCCAAAACAGAACCTGTCCAGCCGAGACCAAGAACAGAGACTTTCTCTACCAGCACTGTAACACTGCGCCAGGTACACAGCACCTGGTCAGCTGACTGAGTGCTGGGGTGAGGAGGGGCAACATGCGTTCTGCCCCCCCCCTAAAAAAAAAGCGTGCACAAACTAGGCCAAAAGGAACCCCCCCCCCCCCCTTACTCATCAATACATGTTACTCATTCCTTTCTTACGTTGTATCAAATCCAAATTAGAGCAGCGGCTCCATCTTTGTTTGTTTAAGCGCTTTACTTGCAACTTAAATTCAAATGTACAGCTTTAACACAACAATACTAATCTAACTACCACGTCAGAAGTGAACTAACCAAAGGGCACAGAGTTAAACGGTGAACCAGGCACAAACACGGCCATTATTTAATCTAAATGCCGACACTTGGAGTGTTGTAATATATTGGGATGTTGATACAAAACCAGGAGTAAAGTCACTCAACTGGTAAATACAACAATTACACGACACTAACATGATAAGCGATGTGTGAATACACGACAGCAGCAAACAGCAGGGACTGGGATGCACGTGCTGCTAGTTGCACTCCGTCCTTCCGGTAACTAACTTACGTGTTTTAGCAAATACATGAGCGTCTTTTCGACTCAGCATTACTACAAATGTGATTGTTAAACTCTGGTGATCGAATATTAACTACTCGGTTGTTTGAGGTTACGTGTTAAATTCAACTTACGTAGCCGCACGAGGGTCCACACTTTCGACACGACGTCCATTGACTGAGGGAGAGACGGAGCGGAAGTTACGCAGAGCTATATATAACCTACCGCTGAGCATTCTGGGAAAGGGAAGTTCAGCCAAAGATCGCTCCGTGAACAGATGCACCACTACTCAGCGCAACAGCGCAGCACAATCATCAGCGCATCCTGTCGAGTCGCCTCACGCAGTATCGTGAATTTACACTTAAAATGTCGTCGTGCACAGAATCCGAGAGAATCCGAGGATATAGAATGTTTTCATCCGTTTTAAGTGACAGCACTTGTGATAATTTGTCAATTTCTCGGCCATATTTTTTTTATTATATTTTATTTTCCATAAAAAAGCAGCTTGATTTTGTAAAACTTTTATGAATCATTTCACATATAATTCTCATCTGTTCATCAATCTTAACATCAGTGCTACACACACACACACACACACACACACACACA
>JAFBJT010108536.1:13012-24251 GCA_016785325.1 Chascanopsetta lugubris
ATCTTAATTTAGCAGACACTTTTGTCCAAAGCAACCTCCATCTGAGAGTGGACGGTGAGGCTGGGAATTGAACCCGTGACCTCATGCATGCAAAGCCCATACTCCGACACTGAGCTCCATGTGTCCTTGTGTCTCTCGTTTCCATTCTGTGATGAGATAGGCCGCTTTCTTAGGCTACATTTGCATTGGTCAGTTTTGCATGCGGTTGCCTCTGAGTCAGCAGTATCATGTCTCCTACCTTCTAAACAACCACAGTACATCTTTGTTTTTGTGTAATGTTGTATTTGAGTACAGACTCGCCGTCTGCTGCCTCACGACACAATGACACAAGTAAAACCATTTTATTTACACCTGTGTGAATGTAACTAAACTTGAAGGAAACCAAAAGGAGTGGTCTTTAATGGCCATATCGAAAGAATCAATCAGGGAGCACCGATTCATTCACAGTCTTGAGTTGTGGACAAGTCACTCCCTTCACACACAGTTCCTCTTGTTCACACTTGACCTATCCTATTTAAAGGTGCAGTGTGTACGATTTCTGGTCAGTTTTTGTCACTTATTTTTGTAGGACTGGGATTACAAAACAATTATGTACTTATATTTTTACATTATCCTAATATGAGCCCTTTTAATGTTTATTTACATCAGGAGCGGGTCCTCCCCATGGGGGCCGCCATGTTTTTACAGTAGCCCAGAGTCGACATACTTAACATCTTTTGAGCTTTAATGAGAACCGAGGGCTACCATACGGAATCAGAATCATTTTTGACCCTGTCTGGTCCCATACAGGGCTATATAGATATTTTACTTGGATTCTGTTCACATTTTAAAATGTAATATCTGGAGTGAAAACAAATGACACAAAAATACTTGAGCTTTAAGGACAAACAGAGCAGATAATGAGCAGCTGGAGTAGCAGTGCTTGGGTGGGGCTGTAATAACTTATCCTAATCTAATCAATAGATGCCTGAATGGTGCAACTCCCTTTTAGTCTGGTAAGGTGTGTATGCCTGTTGTGTGTAGTAAAGTTTGTGCGTAGCAGTGAATCATTGTTAGTTTTCCAATCGAGCTGCTCGCTGTCTGAAATCCAACATGTGTCCATATTGTGTGTCCGGAACAATGGCACTATTATGTAATGTAGGTTCAGGTTATCAGTCAGCAACAACGGCACTTCCCCTCATTCATATCAGACAGGGTGGAGTGGAGTAAATATTGGAAACACCGGTGTTTGTGTTTGAAAGCAGGGGAACAGTCAAATATCAGTTATTGTCCTGCCCAGCCTCATATTCCTAGAAGGCACTTAAGCTGTGGATAAAAATGGATTTTCAATATATGTCATTATTCATTCTGTTGCACACTAAATGTGACAAAGGTCATGAAGTTACATGTGTAATACATGGTTTATTATCATGCTGTCCTATTGAGCTTTTGGAGTTTCTGTGAACATTCATCCATCCATCCATCCATCCATACACCCATCCATCCATCCATCCATCCATACACCCATCCATCCATCCATCCATACATACATCCCTCAACCACATGGTTACTTGCTAACATCGTGGAAGGAGGTGGGGAACATCCAGAACATTGGTCAAATGCTCTTCCATACATCATGGTCATGTACCTTGTATGATGTTCAGCCAGGTTTGTGTTTGGCCTGTTCCTCCCTCTCCTGCACCCTGAGTCCATCTCACAGCAGCTTTAGGGATCCGCTCATTTGACAGCACATGGCCCAGCACTCTGATCCTCCTCGTCTCGACCTCTATAGGGACACGCTCTCACAGCCTGTCTTTTTAAACAGGTCACAGCTGATGTAGCAGTAGGCACTGCTCACCACTGCACAACCAGAAGACTTAATAGGACTCTTATGGTTGTGTCTGTGTGTGTGTGTTGCAGTGTTGTGTGCTGAGAGAGTGGGCCAGATGACAAAGACCTACAGCGATATTGACGCCGTCACTCGACTGCTGGAAGAGGTAAGAATATGTCGAATGAAGTAAAGTCAGACAAAGAAAAACAGAAGCCGAGTCCAGACGAAAACACTGATGTAACGCCCTGATAGTCTGAACACAGAGTCTTTTATAAGGTTTATGAGAGAGGTCGTTTGATAGAGTGACATCAGCCACGGCTGATATTCAAATCGGACTGATTCAGCTGAACCTCAGACTGACCTCCCTATCTTATACATAAAGGTTTTAAAGTTATAACAATACAATTATTGAATGAATTATGAAATTCAGCTCATGATGTATTACATCACATGTAACATAGACAATGATATGTTATAATGATGGGTATAAAGTTGTAATTTATTGGGGAAATAAGTTTTTATTGTGATTATGATTATTCTTATTATCGAGGGATGCTAGAAAACATTGAATTTCCATCATTCCAACTTAGTCCTTTGACATTATAATCCAATTCGTCTATGTTTTTTAGTTTCTGTTTTCAAATCTGTAAAAGGTAAAGGTTTTATGTTACGTTGCTGCTTAAAAACGGACCCAAACTCTGGCTGTGTGCAGAAAGAGCGTGACCTGGAGTTGGCGGCTCGTATCGGACAGTCGCTGCTGAAGAAGAACAAAGTTCTGAGTGAGAGGAATGAGCTGCTGGAGGTGCAAGTGGAGCACATACGAGAGGAGGTACACGCTCACCGTGTTTGTGTGTTTGTCTTTGTCCCTGTATGCGATTCTTCAAATTGGACAATCTTGTGTTAGGAAAAGATCTGTACGTACTGTGTGTATATATAAATAGAAACTCTCTATAGAGATCGCACTAACATTTGCAGCCTCCCTCTATCCTCACACACACACACACACACCCAGGTGTCTCAGCTGCGTCACGACCTCTCCATGAAAGATGAGCTGTTACAGTTCTACACCAGCGCTGCTGAGGAGAGCGAGGGAGAGACTACCACCTCCACGCCGTACGTCATGTCCCCTCACACTCGCCTCCTCTGATTGCACCACTTTTCTTCTTCTCTCCTCTTCCTGGATAAGATATAGTCAAAGTTAAAAGCAAACGAAAACATAAAAAACAAAAAATAGTTTGAGTTTTTGATAAGATTGTCACTCACACTTATCTCTGTGTGTGTTTCCAGTGTGCGTCTCACGGAAAATTCAGTTCCAATCCCAACGTTTTTCCCCTTGGACGCCCTGCAGAAGAAACTCAAAGACCTGGAGGAGGAGAATAAATCATTGCGATGCGAGGTACAGTACATTTCCACATTTTGATATATATTTCCACAATTGTACAAGTGGAGAGAAAAAAACATGTATTTATTTCCACGGTAAATAAATGAGACCACAAAGACGTCTGTTGAATTTATGTAGGAGGTCTTGTTTGGTTCAGGAGACTTTATTGACTGTGGTGGAAACGAATGTCCACCGTGCGGAGTATTGACTAGTACTGCATCTTCACACCAGGCCAATCATCTGGAGACAGAAACCATCTCCTACGAGGAAAAGGAACAACAACTGGTCAATGACTGTGTCAAAGAACTACGTGAGTATTGAACCCACTGCAGCTGCACACGTCACAGGTGACTCTTCAGTCACTGTCGGAGACGGGACTCGAGGCGGAGCTGTATCGACTTCTCACTGAACCATCTGTTCGGGCTCCCAGGTGATGCCAACCTGCAGATGTCCTCTCTGGCAGAGGAGCTGGCCAAGAAGTCTGAGGATGCCTCCAGACAGCAGGAGGAGATCACGCATCTGCTCTCCCAGATAGTCGACCTCCAGAAGAAGGCCAAGATGGTTAGGAACCCGTCCACCTCATATGTTTCTGATACGAGCGCAGCACCCGTTTTAAACCTGCCTCAGACGCTGAACTCGGAAATGGGAGTTGTCCGTTCATCGCGAGCAATATTTGGCAATTTGCAGATCAACGGTCTGTGTGTTCAATTTGAACGATAACAGATACAATTCCGTAGGTCTGCCTCTTTGACTCTGTTATTGCTGTGTCTCTCCCCCTGCTCTAAGTCCCACCCAGGACACAGCAAGAGCCAATGGATGCTGAAGTTACCAGCCTCATTAACTTGAAATTATCAGTAATAGCCCAGTTTGACCACAGCAGCATGAGGAGCTGTTCAGTGGAGCTCGATTCAGCGCAAACAACACTGAACAGGAGAATCAGCTGTTGTTGCTGTGAAGGCTCTGTTATGATTGACAGTGTCACTTACATTGATGAGTCCCAGCCACTGTTGCTAGGTAACACCTTTAAGGTACAGTATCTGAGGTCTGACAGTATTGATGTTTTCACATGTCAGTTATCTACCCTGCACTTTATAGGGGCCGTAAACAATACACCTTCAAATGTATGAAATGTGTGTCACATGTAGACAAAGGTTCATGGAATCATATTGCTGAAAATAGATATTCGCTGTTACTATGGGATGCATTGGTATCATCACTCCTCTTGAGGGTCCAATGACAGAGGATGTTACTCACCCTCTGACGCCCTGTGATGGATGAATGATGTTCTGTGTGCAACACAGCAGATGTTTTATTTGTAGCCTCATTTTTCACCTTTGATGTTTCCAGTATGCTGTGGAGAACGAGGAGCTGACCCAGCACTTGGGAGCGGCCAAAGATGCCCAGCGACAGCTCACTGCTGAGGTAAGGCGAACTACAACCTGCTGACTGTGGCCTCGTCACTCCAGCATCCTCCACTAACATGTATGAATCCAGCCAGGACACATTTTACACCTGAGACTGACAGTGTCACTGTGAGTCACTAACAACGGTAATCATACAATGACGATGGCGCCTGGGCTCAAATGCATTCCTTATGATAACTTGCCTTCATCCCCGGGTTTTTTCCCCTCTTTCAGCTTCAGGAGTTACAAGACAAGTATGCAGAGTGTATGGAGATGCTCCATGAGGCTCAGGAGGAGCTGAAGAACCTGAGGAATAAAACTCTGCCGCTCAGCACACCCAGGCGTTTCCACGCTCTGGGGCTGTTCCCAATGGTAGGTGAGCGGGCAGAGGGTGGTGGGACGAGGGGCAACGCTGAGGGGGCAAAAAGTAAGAGAAAGAGAGAGGGGAGAGGTACAGGGTTCCAGCGGATCCTCGAAAAGTCTTAAAAGGCATTAAATATTTAGGGCCAAATAAACTAGCTACTTTTTGAGGTATTGATTCAATTTAATCATTTTTTTTTATCTCTATTCTAGTCTGAGTTGTGCCTCTTCAATATTGTGTGATTTACTATATTTCATCAGGTTGGTCTTGAACTGTATTGTAAGAGGCTCTAAAAACTCTCAGAAAGTCTTAAACTTAACTTGTAGGAATCCTGCAGAGAGAAACGTTAAGTTAATCAGAGTTCTCTAAAGGAAGTGTTATGTGCCCTGTCACTCATTAACTCATCGGTGTGATCCAGGATCATTGTAGATCTGTCTCCCTCCTCCTCCTGCAGGACTCTCTGGCTGCAGAAATCGAGGGAACCATGAGGAAGGAACTGCAGATGGATGATCCAGATGTCGAAGAGCAGAGGTATTTCTGTTGCAGGAATCTGCCGTGACTTAAAAACACTGACATCTAGTGGTAACGTTGCATATTACAGTATAGATACTCTAAGGGCTCTTTCTACATTTTTACTCCTAAAAATGTCAGTATTCTTACTTTTTATCCCATTTCTGCAAATCTTACACACTGGACCTTTAAGATGATCATATGATGTATACACCATCATCATCATTTTCATATTTTATTCTGTCATATCTCCTCAGACTACAACCGAAGCGCGTGTTCCAGACGGTGAAGAACCTCAACCTGATGCGTCAGCAGCGCTCGTCCTTAGCCCCCTCCCCCTTCAACATCCCGGGCTCCAATCAGACATCGTGCTTCTCCTCTGGACGCTCCAGCCAGGTGGGAACGCCACGCTCCAACTATTACGGCAGCGACAACGGAAGCGGGATCATTCTGGACAACAGGACAGGCGGTATCATGGAGGGTTCAGATGACAGGTAAAGACACACATATATATATTTTTTTTTTGGGGGGGGGGGTTCATTTCTCGTTTGTTTATTTCTAAAACTCGCCACTTCCACTCACTCTCTCTCTTCAGGTTGGAGGACTCGAATAAAAGGCCCCCCGGCACCCCCGGGACCCCGGGCAGCAGGGACCTGGAGGCAGCCCTGCGGCGCCTGTCCCTCCGCCGCGACAACTATCTCTCGGAGAAGCGCTTCTTCGAGGAGGAGAGGGAGAGGAAGCTGGCCTACCTGGCCAAAGAGGAGGAGAAAGGAGACCCGGGGTCCCCGAGCGAGAGCCTGCTGTCACTGTGCTCGCATCCCTCCGTGTGGTCGGGATACTCCTTCACGGCGCGATCCTACCTGCCCGAGAAGCTGCAGATCGTAAAGCCGCTGGAAGGTGATGCCTCCTCTCAGAATGAGAAAGAGAATCCGAATGGTACCGATCAGAAAGTTTTACACAGTGAGAACAGCAGCAACACACAGGGTCAGAAACAACAACAACAACAACACAACCGGTGCATGGTTTCCCACAGTGGCCGTCAGTGTCACATCTTTGTGAGGGACGCCCAGAATGTGATGACGCTGCATAAAAGCTGCAGTCAGCGGGAGCTGCGCAGCCCGTCCAGCGCACAGTCTCATCTCAGAACCCCGCTGACGTTAGTCACTGGCCTGCTGGAGGCGCTAGAGCAGCGGGGGGGCAGTCTGAACCCGCCGCATTCGTTTTACTTCAGACACACACAACCACGCTGCTGGTTTGAGATTTAGAGGAACGGGGACGGCCTCGTGTTGCGTGTGGATTGTGTGTCAGGAAGTCGCCTCGGTGTTTCACACGTGGATTTGAGTTGTGTGTTCATCTCTGATGTCACAGGTAGGACAGTGGAACACAGAGGGTTGTATCTGCTCAACGTTTTTGAACAGTATTAGCACCTTATACTACTTTTACAATAAATGGGTCAGTGCGTGATCATTTAAATGGCACTTTATCTATTTGATCTATTTTTAGTTTTTACTTTTTTTTATAGATGACGTTTTTCACTCAGTATTATGTATTCTCATTCTTTATTAGATGTTGGGTTTGTGCACTTCTCCTACAGAGCATTTTATTTCTTTCCATATACCAGAGCTCCCTTCAGCATAGTTTCCTGAATGGCACATTTGCAGTATTCTCCTCATTTTTTTCTTTACATCCACCTGAGAAGAGTGTTGTTGTTTGTGTTGTTATGTGGCACCACCTAGTGTTCAAACTGTAGGTGTGTCTTAAGTCAAAACAAAGGCACGTTTAAAAAAAAAAAAAAACTTAAAAAGCTTCATCTAGGTTATTGTGTAGCTAATAATTCTGGCTCAACATTTCATAAAATAAGAAAATGAGGCTTTAGAAGGATTCTGTCCGATTCATACACTCCCCATCCCTCTTCATCTCCACCAGTGAGGTAGAGCTGTATGTGCTGTCCCGTCACTTCTCCTGTGTTCTTGTTTTCTGTTACTCGTTTTGTTTTTGTCTTTCCTTTGCACTTTCATTTCATGTTCTTCTCAGCTCGACAGTTCTCTTTGTTAACAGGTTCCTGAATAAATTAATACTAATTCTCTCATCTTTTCCTTTTCTCTCTCATTCTTTCGTTTTGTTGTTGTACTCACATCTCTGTGTGCATGAAGCCAGTCAACCCTATGTAAAGACACTATGCATACACTGTAGTAGAATGTTATGGTCAGCGGTTATCGTGCACGTGTCTCATCAGTCAGCATCCCTGAGCATGTTTCTGTTTTTGTGCAGTAATCAGCTGATCGTCATGTTCGATTAGTGAAAAGTCAATTTGACGAGAAACAGTGGAATGACCCTCTCAGAGCTCACTGAATGATTAAGATGAGAAGTTTAATGTTGTACACTGAGACGCGATCCTGGTTTGAAGGTCACAATATCATAGTGTTTATCATTCACATAGTCCCGGACAAAAAACTGTGTGCTACAGCGTAGTCTTGTTAGATCATAAATTAAATTGTAATATGTTTTCATCATTTTATTGACTCTGCCCTATTTCTATTTTCTGTCCTGCATGAGAAACATTGAAATCTCATAGTCTTGCATTTCTTAATATAAATATCCACTTTGACATTTTTTGGGAACGTTGGACAAAATGTAAACATCCACTGTTCCCCTCTCTCTCTCTCTCTCTCTCTCTCTCTCTCTCTCTCTCTCTCTCTCTCTCTCTCTCTCTCTCTCTCTCTCTCTCTCTCTCTCTCTCTCTCTCTTCCCTACAGGGTCAGCGACTCTCCATGCCTGGCAGCAGCTGGCGCAGCCCCACATGGGCGCTCTGCTGGACCACCGGCCCGGTGTGGTCACCAAGGGCTTCCGCACTTTAGCACACGAGCAGGGGCAGGAGGAGCGCTGGCAGCTGGACCAGCCGGAGGAGGACGAGGCCGCGTGCGACTCATTTCTTGGAACGCCAGGAGACATGAACCCTTTTCTGGACCTGCCGCGCTCCACCTCTACTCCCTCCGTCTACTGCAGCAAGAACGGGGACGGCGGCCAGCTGGAGTCGTCGCACGGAGGGCCGTGCGCGGCCAGAGACAAAGGAATCGATGCACTTGCCGGAGACACGCCCCTTTCTTTATCCGGCCTCTCCCAGCCCTCCTCCCCTCTTCCCTCTTCCTCTGAGATGATGAATGGGCATGTCCTCAAGGAGCGTCAGGCCTTACAGCCAGTGGATCACATGCCTGGTGAGGGAGCACCTTAGCTGGGGTCACGGCACTGTATCCACCCACCCCACCCCCACCCCACCCCACCCCTCTCCTCCTCCCTGTAACCGTGGAGCATGGGGCTAAAGAGTGAGGGAGGGGGTGAGGGGTTAAAGAGAAGGGGTGGGAAGACTTTCATTTGCCGTTTCCCGATCCCAGTGTGACATCACGTCCTGCATGATTGCATTCGTGTACACCCACCAGTCCCATTGGCCGACCGAGTGTGTGTGAGTGCAGCCATCGAACCGCATCAACACTGAGTACTACTTTTTATTCATTTTTATTTCTTTATCCTTATTCTGTCGCGACTCCCTCTCATTTCCATCCATGCTTTCATCCACTGCAACTCTTTATTCCGAGCAATCACTGCCACTTTCTTCCAAGTCTCGCAAATTCCTGCAGATTCTCCTGCAACAGATTCTCTGACTCTCAGTGGTGACCCACTGTAAAACATCTCCTTGGTTCCTTCCTAGAATCAGATCTTAAACTTAAACACCAGCGAACCACACACAAGTGCGTGGGTGCAGAAATATCGTGGCACAGCTCCAGCGTGAACTCGTGCACTACGTGCGTGTATCAGGTGTTATTTTCGTCCAGCTGTCCAAGTCACATGAGCGCGTGGCGGTGCGGGGTCACCTCTGTGCACACGCTGTACTTTACTGTGCTCGTCGGAGCTGAGGGGAGACGCTGATACAAACTACTACTGGTAATACAGTCGGCAAGTCCCACCGTGCCCACTTTAAAACGACAATTAAACAGAGCCGTATTGCACATGTTGATAGACACCAGTTCCCCAAATGTGTCACGATTACATCTATATACATTTTTTGGAGGAGAAAAAACTCATTTATTGCTATCATCAGTTTGATGATGAAATCGGTCACTTCTAAACACTGTAGTTATTGTAATATATCAAGTCGAAAATGATCATTTAATCCCTTGAGTTGTCACCCGGGGTAATGCCAGGATGCCAGATCCCACTCTGAGTGATATATTTATCCAATCTACGAAATCTCTCTGTTATGTCAAATAATGGATGTTTGTTTTTATGGATACATAAATCTGTACATCTCCCCAGAGACCAAACACAATTTGAAAGCTGTGTCTTTCGCTGGCAGTCGAATCAACATCTCTTCCTCTCGTGGAACTGGCTGTGGGAAAACTCACTCCTTCACTTGTAATGAACCGGTTGGTGCTTTTCTCCTCGGGGCTGCTGCTTCAGTCATGGACTGATTATTTCTCCTCCTCTGTGTTGCGCTGTCATGTTGTTTGGTCGTTGTCTATTTAATGCAACGGTCTTCCCTTGTGTTCTCCTCCTCTCGTGCTACAGTGAATTTCCCAGGGAAGTGTATGTCCCACACCAGCTCCACCTACACCTTCACCACCTGCAGGATTCTCCATCCATCTGATCAGCCCTCAGTGTCCCCCAGGTAAAGACATCTCATTCACTTGTCTCTGCAGCTCTCTTTTATACTGTTTGGTTCTGAGAATGCACCACTGCTGTATGGAGGTGCAGTTCACACCTTTGAACACATGAGGGCAGCAATTCATTTTTGCCACTTTCCATTGATCCTCATAGATCTTTACAGATACAACATGACAAGGAGAGGACAGTGTTTAGAAACATATGGTTGACTTACTTAAAACACACACACACACACACACACACACACACACACACACACACACACACACACACACACACACACACACACACAAACCCTATTCCCCTGTAGTTTCAGATGCCACCAACTGGCTCACATCCCTAAATGTCCCTACTGTCTGATTGGCCCTGCCAGGTCATGTGATGAGGAAGATGAAATGGAGATGTATCACATGGTTGCCATGGCTGGAGTAGAGCAGAGCCATTGAGTAAACACACGGGTGTGCGTTTGGGTGAGGACATGTGTGGGAGTGCATTAGGAAAGATAGTGGGTGTGTGTGGAAAACAAAAAGAATAACACAATGATCTTTGCCTTAACGACTCACAGCAACTGCGTCTGATACTAACCTTTCTTAATTCGACTGGTGGGAAACGATGGAGGGGGGGGGGGTTTAGTGCCGACTTTTTTTGATGCAAGCGAGGCAAAAAGCTCCACACTTCATGTTTAATGACAGACATGAGTTACTATGGCTTCGTCACTACTATCACATACACTTCATAGCAGACTATGAAGTGGCCTGTAGGCTTCTCGCTCATCAAGGCACCAACAAACCACAAAACCATAAATGCCAACACTTCCTCTTTGTGTGCTGCCATGACCTCAGTTCGAGCGCTTGAACCCAAAAGACGAGATAAATGCAGCAGGAGAAGTTGAACGTTCCGAGACCTGGTAGCCCAGTGCTTTGACATGCAGCAACTAGTTTTTTTTGGTCACTGGTTCGAGTCCCGCCCGCCTCTTTCAAAGGCCTGTGGCCCAAAAGAAAAGATGAATGCACCAGGATAAGTTGAAACTTCCGCGACGTGATGGAGCAGTATTTTGACAGCAAACTAGTTTTGTGGGTTGCTGGTTCAAGACCCCCCCCCCCCCCTCCCTTTCC
>JAFBJT010108536.1:25633-66100 GCA_016785325.1 Chascanopsetta lugubris
AACCACAGGGGGCCTGCCCCCCCCCCGACTAGTCCTGACCCTGGCTCTGACACAAGTCCTTCCCCGGCCACATCACAGCGCCGGGCCCCACCGCAGCTAATGCAGCTGTTGTTAATGGCCCCTGCGCCTGTTTGGGACCCAGGAGCCGCAAGAAGGCCCAGGGGCCCCGCCGCTTCTTCTTCTAATCAAACCCCCCCAAAGCCAGCGGCGCACGGCAAGCTGTAATCCACAGGGATGCCATGCAGGCCAATGGTGTAAACACACACACACAGACACACACGCACACACACACGAGACAGCTCACCACAAGAATAAACAGGCTCTAAGAGGCACTAGCTCGCTCACAGTGGGTTCATCATATCCCTGCACAACAGGCAGGAGAGAGAGAGAGAGAGAGAGAGAGAGAGAGAGAGAAGCTAAAATGGAAACTGAAGGGACAAGATGCACAAATGCAAGAAACTATACTCCTAAAAAGGAACTGGTTAGCTGGTCTGTCAGATTCCCGTGCTCTTGAGAAACCGACCTTTGTGTTTAAAGGGAAATGTCATATCTGTTGAATGAGATTTGGGGTGGATTTGTAAGGTTTCTTGACGGGGAAGGAGTCAGGGAAGTGGCTTTAGTGTAAATGTGTTTATGTACTTGTCTACCTCCATGCATGTAATTAACTTATGTTCTTGATACGTGCGCCTTTTATTTATAATGAAATACAGAATGAGACTGTTACAGACGATGGAGTTTATTGGATTATTTGATAATTTTCCATTTAATTTAATCTAAATATATTTTTCTTATTTTGTGTGTGTGTGTGTTTATTTATTTTTTTGCTCTTTCTTCAAAACTCAATAAAGAAACTTCTAACTTCAGTGGTGTTCATCATTTCTCCCCTTTAATAAAAACCTATTGGTGTTGCATCTTATATTGGAGTATCGGTTGTTTTGGGGGCGCTGCCCACACGTTTATCTGTGCTGCTCATTTCAGGCATGCGCGAAGCTTTCGACAAATATGACTCCTTTAGCGGACAGACTGTAGCTGTGTCTTGATGCTGAAACACAGAGTAACGGAATAAAAAGAGATGGAGCAGAAAATGTCGTGGGACACACACACACACACACACACACCTGCGTGACAAGGAACTTGGTGATCCTCTCGGGCAGTTTGCTCTTCTCACTGGACAGGATCATCTCCAGCATGTCACCGTGCAGCTTCTCCATGACAACAAAGACCCGCTCTGGCGTCTCGAACATGCACTCCAGGTTGACGATACCCGGGTGGTGCAGGTTCTGGAGGAAAAACAATGATGATGTTTAAACCTCACATATTCTTTTTTTTAATCTTCACGTGATGAACGGTTTCAGCCGTTACCTGTAATATGGCCACCTCGTTCCTGAGCTGACTCTCCTGCTTGGTGGGAAACCTCATCTTGTCGATGACTTTGATGGCCACGTCTCTGCCGCTCTTCCTGTGTTTGCCTGCGATTTAAAGGAACATTATATTAGTATTGATACAGCACGGTCTGCGCAGAGGTGGTGGTGGTAGAAGGTGTGGAGACGTACCTCCGTATACGATACCGAACTGTCCCGAGCCCAGCACCTCGTCAGAGAATATCTGGTAGACGGAGGCGATGTCCTGCAGAGATGATTCACAACGTCACTCCATTGTCACGTTTGGTTTTTATTTGTGGAAACACTCAGATAAACGTTCCACACAGTCACTGGAAGTCGGTATTATTACATCATCAAATCTTCTGCCCCCTCCATCATGTTTCCTGGCTGGGGGCCAAACACTGAACTTTGTCTCGCAGCAGGCCGCTGCTTCCTCATTTACAGTATGTGGCACAAAAGCTTTGACAGGAAGTTTTGGACAAGGTCCTACTCACCACGTTCTCCTGGATCTGGCAGTTGGACACAGATATGCTTATGGATAACTCCTCTGAAAGAGAAAACACATGATTCAATGATTGAAAGGGACACTTGACCTCATGCATAAAGCCTCCACTCACTCATAATATGTTAATATCATTCTCTTTGTATCGCAGCTGCATGCAATAAGTCACAGCTCTGCACAATGAGGCATTTTATGACAAAGTAAACAGGCCGAGGCATTGATCTGTGGAAGAATGTGTGACTGAGAGGTTGAAGTATGTATGAGCTCATTCTCAAAATACCATGTTCACCTCAAGACACACATAGTGTGTCGTTTGTAGTGACATGAAGGAGAATCTATGTCGGGTCTCATTCACACTCACACAACATCACAATGACATGCTGCGGACAGGAAGCACAGGTCAACTCGGTATGGGTGCAATTAGATTAAAAAATAGGGGGGGGGGGATCTAATGAAAAATAGAATAAAATTAAATAAAACAGAATAAAATAAAATAAAATAATCCGAATAAAATGAAATTGAATAATCAGAATAAAATGAAATGGAATAAAAATAAATCAAAATAAAATAAAATAGTCTACCAACAGGCTCATTATCACATCATAAACCTCTTGATAATCGTTTGAAATTCCATTCCAAGAAAAATCTCAATCTTACACACTGAACCTTTAAAGGTTACCCAGTAAGACCCACCAGTTCATCTGAGTACTCTTGATATCAGATCTTTACATAATTGACCTAATGATTTTCCGTGTCATGGCAGATTTGTGACGGCCTTGTTTTCTGATGTGATGCCCTCGTCTGAAATCAGGGGCTGGTGATGAGGCAGGTCTCCTGCTCTACATCTGCTGATCCCTTCATCACCACAGACCCAACGCTTCAATGGGAGCATTTTTCAGTCTGAGGAAAACAACACGTCTGACCTGAATGATGCTCATATCAGTGAACTGCTGACCTCGTCTTCTCACTTCTTTGTCTGATCGACACACAGGGCTTTCCCTCCCTTTTCATTGGTTGTGGCCATTGTGTAAGTACTTTAAATGTTTGTTATAGGGGCAGTGTGGAAGATTTGTGGTCATTTTACTTCTAAAATAATGTTATACAACTATATACTGCCCAAAATGTTTTTATTTTATTTCTATTACCCTTAAATAAGCCCTTTAATGTAAATTTAAATTAGGAGTGGGTCCTCTCTACGGGGGCCACCATGTTTTTACAGTAGCCCAGAGTGGACATACTAAACGTTATTTTAGTTTTAATGGCAACAGAAGTCTACTACAGGTTCTCCTGCATGCTCAGAAGGGTGAGGGTGAGGGGATGGTTATAATATGCAACTTCACCACTAGAGGTCACCAAATCTTACACACTGCACCTTTAAGGTACAAAAGACTATTCATGTATTCTTCTTCTTTCTATTATCATAATAAAAAAATAATAGTAAAAAAAAAAAAATTCTCATAAATGTGATTGGATGTAACTCACTGTGATCTTTGCCCTGTCCAGCAGCACTGGCCACACTGGGCTGGGGGGTGACGGGCATCAGGGCCTGTCTGATGGCCTTCTCCCAGCCCTGTGCCACCTCCATGCCCACCCCTGAGGCAGCCAGAGCCGGGCTGTGGTAATGGCTGCCGTTGTTCTCTCCCACATAGTAAACCATGGTGGCTGTGATGATCTCGAAGCAGTGGGGGTTACTGCCCTGGGCCAGACTGCTGAAGTCTCTGGACAGCTCCACCTGGAGGATCTCTGACAGAGGGATTTCCTGTAGAGGGCAGGGGTCACAATATTATCATTTTATCGTAATAACTTTCAATTGGATTGAATTTAAATTAATTTCATTTGATCTAATTTAATCTGATTCTATTTTATTTTATCAATGTTTTTATTTAATATTTTTGATGACTAATTATATTAAATGAAATATCTTAATATTTCTATTTCCCTATTTCAAATGCACCTGAGGCGGAAAAAACATTTGATTGGAAAGAGTGATACATTTATTTATTTTTTATTTATATATTTTTATATATCTGTGTATTTGTGTGTATTTTTTAAATTGACCTCTTTTTCATACTGTTGCAATTTAATCATGCTGCAAATGTCCCCATTGTGAGATGAATAAAAGATCATCTTATCTTATCTTTAAATCAACACATCTTATTATATTAAAGAGAAAGTAGTCAGAATGAGGGTTGATATCACAATGATTATCAGAGGAATAAATACATGAACATTTTCATTAATGTTGACTTTTAAAAAAATCACATCTCATTAAAAGATGATATAGATGATTAAAAATAAGATAAAGTTTGTAATCAAAACTGATCATTAAATAAACAGATGACATCAATACACAATTCCATAATCACACATCTTTTAAGTTAATAACCAGTTTAAGCATAACTGCCACTTGGTGGTCTGATAAAAAGATAATAAAACAGACTCCGACACAATAACAGAGACAAAGATATAAAGACTCACACACACAGACTCCAGCTGCTCAGTGCTCCACTGTATCATCCTCTCTAACTTCCTCTCCTCCTCGTCGCTACACTCTGAACAGCCTCAGCTCACTTTAAAACTCCCCCCTTCCTCCATGAGCTCTCTGTCCAATCACAGAGTGGAGGGAGGGTCTTAAATTAACAAACACGGCCAATGGTGTGTGTGTGGGGGGGGGGAGCTCCCTGAGGCACACGCCGTCCCCTCCGCGTGGCTCACCACAGGAGTATCGGGTGAAGTGCTTGTGGTTAGCGGGGCCGGGTCACGTGAGCCGGGGGTGGAGGGGGGTAGGGGGTGGAGGGGGGGCCTCGCGGCGGCCGGAGCGCTCGGGTTCCCTGATTACAAGGCAGGAACCAGCCGGAGGCCCCATCTGAGCGTGAGCCGCTGGCGCTACCGCTACCGCCAGCCACCGAGACCAAAGGCGAGCGCCATTCTTCTGCAGGGTCTAATGTGTGTTTGTGAGGTTTGGATTGTGACAGCACTCAATCTGCCAGAGACACACAGAGGAGCCCCCTCACCCCATGAAAGGGTCCTCGCAGAAAGCCACAAGTACAGGGGTCCTGTCTTCAAACGGGGCGCCGTTATGGCTTCCAAATGGTGGAAATGGCTGCCATGCCGGGCCGGCGAGCCGCCACATGACCACCGCTAATCAGATTGGAGGTATAAAGCCAAATAAGAGGACAGTGGCCTCGCGCTGATGAGCAGCAGGCCAGAAACTTCAAGAGGGAAAATGCCCGGGCTGATTTTCCGGATAGAGGCGGAGCCGATGGAGACGCTGTGGTTTGACGGAGGAGGAGGAGGAGGAGGAGGAGGAGGAGGTGGAGGTCATCTGGTGTTATCTGTCACAGACAGGAGCTCTGAAGACACAGGCACACAAACCTCTGGAGCGTGGAGGGAAGAAAGCATTTACGGCTAGCCTTCAATTAGCCTCCTGAAGGTCTTAAACCGAGCCCAGTGCCAAGTTGATAATAAAGAACCACATGAAGCGGCTGCCTGTAAACACGCCCCCCCCCCCTCCTGAGGGGCGGGGCCCCGCTGAGGTTTTTGGGGGATTGTTTCACGAGAGAAGAAAAGATAAAGTGTGCACGCAGCTGCATACAAAACCACACACACACAGTCACGCCACCATATCGCCGTAAAACTCAGCACAACCCCCCACCCCCACCCCCCAACTCCGACCACAGCTCAAATAGGTATCTCAAAACATACACTGTGACATGAACAATAAAATGATAATAGTCCACCCCACCCACCCATCCACCCATCCACCCTACACACACACACACACACACACACAATCAACCAACACACATGTGGAAGTCTTTACCTTGTAGTTCCCTCCCTCGCTCCTCAGTGTGTAATTACTGTGCTATTAAGCCCCTGCGGCATGTGTAATGACTGAGTGAGCTGCTGCTGCTGCTGCTGCTGCTGCTGCTGCTGCTGCTGTTGGCACTGAGTGGGAAGTATCACGGACTTTTCGTCAAGAGATTTAAGATTTTTCTTGATGTCACCAAATCTTACACGCTGCACCTTTAAAACATGGGCTAAGAGATAAAGGGGTTGCGCAACAAGAAGTGTGATGATTTGAAATTGGATCGCAGGGGAATGCGGGTGAAAAAAGAATCCATTTGTTTTGATTCTCTCACCTAAAAACCCCCCCAAGCCTCCCGTCTGAGCCGGAGCTGGACGGATAAACATAACGAGTGAATCTCATGAATGAAGAAGTGAGAAACCACAGGGGGAGTTTCAGCCAGACAGACTGACCTTCTTCTGGTTCAGAGTCGCACAGGGTGAGTCCCACCGGAGTCCACTCGCTATTTCAACACCTCGCATTTTAACATTGCAAGTGTACAGGTACTTTTTAGACCAGTGATTCTCAACTGGGGTGTTGCGACACGTTGACTGGGGGGAAAAAGTATTTTATTTTGAAGGGGATTCTTTATGCATTGGAGTACTGTATATTCACACTAGTTAATAGTAGGTGGCACTTTTAGATGAAGAGATCCTTTAAATCAGGGATTCTCAACTGGGACCATTTTCAGATGGTCACGGGCCTAGACTGAGAACGAAAGCTTTCGTGTAAATATGCAGTGCTTTTATTTCAAAGGGGATTTTTTTAAGGCATTAAAGTGCTGTCTACTCACACTCCTTAACAGTAGGTGGCGATAATGGCCTGTGATGCTAATAATGCTGAAGGTTCTGTCCATATGCTAACTGACCAAGGGGAAACGCAAGGACAACATCCACACTGAAATCTCCCTCAATTTGGCTCGCGGCTCCTCTTTAAGGGGGGATGGTGGTTCCTGAACCCAGACCAGTCGAGAACCACAGCTCTAGATACTATATATTCCTCCAATTTCCCAAAAGCTGGAGTCAGTTCCTCAGGACATTTCATTGCTGTTCCGGCCCAGCCCCTGGGTACTTTAGTCTGAATGTGGAAACAAGAAGTAAAACTACAGAGCGAGAGAGAATACTGCGAGAGGATGTCAGGGGGAATTCACATTGAGTGTGTGTGTGTGTGTGTGTGTGTGTGTGTGTGTGTGTGTGTGTTTGTGCATGTGGACAACTTGTTGTTAACTTAAAAGACAATGAGATTCAAGAGTTTTTGGTGATGAGGTCACATACAGGTGTTGGTCAACAAAACTACACAATGTCCACCAGGTGGCGACAGATACAGATTTCCCAGGACCAACGCAAACAGCAAGTTAATGAGGCTGACAGTTTTTTTAATTAAGATATAAATAAACTTAAATACAATCAATCGACTTTATTTATATCTCATTTATGAGTCATTCTATACAACGTTACATTCTAATCTGCTAATAATGTTCACTCCTGCTTTTAATTCTATTATCACTATTATTAATATTAGTGGTAGTAACTAATATGGGAATATTATGAAAAAGAATGTACAGTTTCATCGTTTTGAGTATATAATGTTTCTTCTTTAATATAATGTATTTTTCTTTAATTAATTCTTATATCTCTGTCCCTTCAGTTGCTGTAACGGTGAACTGCCCCCACTGTGGGATCAATAAAGTTTATCTTATCTTTTTTGATTAAAATACATTAAGCTCTGCAGGCAAAACAATAACATTCTTACCCTTTTAACACTTATGTATACATAAGTGAATAAATGTTATTGTGTTGTTGACGTGAGGGAGAAGTCATGATTCCTCCTTACTTTGTAGAACTTGGCTCCAGTGTCGTTCTGGAAGAGACTCAGACTCTTGCTGTCCAACCTCCAGTAATGTCTCTTCCTCTGTTACAGGGCAGGGAAGTGAAACACAACATCAATGTCACAACATAACAAGCATTCATTCATTATTTCAACCTCGAGTTCAACACATGAAGTTCACAGCTTCGGAGAGAGAGGGATCAGTCTTACCAGATTGTCCCTGCTGGTATAATGTACCATCCAGCCCTCCTTCACCACTGTGGAGCTCCGCCTCTTGGTGTGTTTGATGGACTGGACCACCCGCATGAGAGGGATGTTACTGCTGGTGGAGGGACTATACACACACACACACACACACACACACACACACAGTAAATGATTAGTATAAGACAGTGGAGAGAAGTAGTTGATAGTGGATGAAGAGTTTCTCTCTGCAGATCCTGCACAGGAAGTGGTGCATAGTTTTATATTTGCAGCCCTGGTGACAGGGAGTAAATTTATTAAATTAATGGGCTAATTTAAGGGGAGTAGGTTAAAAACAAAAACAGTTAGTAAATTAGAAACTCATGAAAATGTCAGTATGTAATTGTTTTGTAATATTTTTAGAGGCAACAAAAATGACCAGAATCTTTCACTCTGCACCTTAATTTTTTTTTATGAATTTTAATGAATCAATGAATTTTAAATAAATAATAAAAGTGACATTAATACACATAAGAAAATCCTCTGAGGTGTAGCAGCATCTGTTAAAAGCAGCATTTCCATACCTGATGGCCTTGATGGGCTCTTCGTCCTTCTCTCGATCCAGGAAAGGCGAGTCCATGTCGAACATCCTCTCGTCTGGCGTTGACTGCTCCTCCGGGTCGTCCAGGCCTCTGCTGCCGTCCATGTCGTTGCTGTCCACCTCCATCGTGTCCATGGTGGTGTCTGAATCAGGGCCGGGACTGGCCGGCTCTGTACAGTGCAAATACACAACTATCTGTTCAACATCCAAAGTATTACAAGAGATGTGCATTCATCTGTCGCTGTGAAGTGGATGGAGAGATCACCTCCATTGAAGTCCACCTCCCCCAAACAGTCTCTTGGTACCTTCGATGCACACCGCTTGTGGCAGTTAAATCTGCAATCTGAGTTCGAAGACAATGTCACGATTATGTCAGAACACGGTCATAAAGTATTCCAAAGCATCCTCTTCATACCTTTACACTGCATGCCCTGGCGGAATAGCCCTTTAAGCAGCCGTTTGCAGTACTGGCAGATTGTGGGCCGGGTGTAGGTGTGTATGGCGAAGGTGTGCGGCACCTTGACCCGCCCCAGTACCATCTTCTCCATCCAGATGGGCCGACCGCTCCACGACAGGATCCGCTTGCCCGCCTCCTGATGGGCCCTCTGCTGCGGAGCCACGAAGGCCATAAACACACATCAGCAGGAAGTTCAACCCTCCAGGCAGGAAGTGGAAAAACAGCCTCAAAGAGAAGGACCGAGTGAATAATGACAGGGCAGAGGAAGAGGAAGAGGAGGAAAGAAAAATGTGTCACAGCCACTTAGCATGACTTGGCATAATGGGCCGAGTCCCGGTGGTCGACAGAGGGTTATTAGATTTGTCATGTTTCACCACATATGAGCGTTTAATTCTGTTGGGAGATGAATGATGATGTCATTTGGATTCTTCTGACAGGGTGGGGGAGGGAATCGTTCTTTTCTACAAGAGAGCAAACCCCAACTTTTAATATCGTTAGCATAATTATATTTCCTGATGACCTGTTCCTGGGGAGAGTATTGAAGTTGTGGGCTAATTCTCAAATCTGTTTCATAAGACCTGACTGCGCTCAGCGCCGCTATGCGCCACTCAATTTCATTTTCTGAATCAGCGGCGTTCTACGACTGGCGGGCGGGGAAACCTCCGCTTCGCTAATTTTAGAAACAGCCCGCACAGCAGCTACTTCACATTCTTGGCTGGTTCACCTGAACTTCCACTCTGATTTAGGTTGAAGGCAAAACCAAAGCCAACTCAGAGCAGGATAATCACTGCAATCTTGCAAACCAGAAAAATGGGGATTCATCAACAGTGGAGGGAAGAAGTGAATGAGATGTGATGGATGTGATGAAAGTGGGCGGGGCAAATGCGCTGGAAACAACTCGTTACCTATTTATTTTTTACTAATTTCTTACAATCAAATGGAATACAGAGAAAAGCATGTTTTATCCAATTAACTATGTTTTCTGAAGGAAATAACTTTTGCCTCCTGTAACAGCCTCGACCGTACAGCATTATATATATATATATATATAAATATATATAGGAAATACATAAAGACTACTATTAAAAGTTTTTACTGAATCTAAACTCCAAATTTATTGGAGGCATCATTAAACAAAAATAAATACCTTAACATTACATAACATTTCGATATAAATGTTATGTAAAAAAATAGATAATAAATATTAGGAGGAGTTGGGCATCGGTAGGATGGTGATGAAAGAACTGTCCACGATGATCATGTCTCATGAGCACCCAGAAAGTATTAAATATTTCCAGCGTCGTTTCATTAATTCATTAGTTAAGAAGCTCTATAACTCCAGAGCGGTGTGAACGTCAGGTGTATGTGGAGAGCGTTGATGAGATGGGGAGGAATCCATTGTCTGCCTGTTCATAGGTGACTGAACTATCACATAAACAGAAAACAATAAAGAGAAAAGGCATAATATTCAGTCCACACAGTCTCACCTCGTCCAGGACGACCACAGCATTCTCAGCAGGTACCGGTCGGGGGACAGAGAGGGACGGGACGGGCAGCGAGACATTGGACAGTCGTCTCTTCCTCACACCAGTACAGTTGTTTGGGATCTTAAAGGCGCAGCGCTTGTGGTAGTTCAGCCCACATCCTTTCAAAACAAACACAACATGACCTCAGGCAGGAAACAGACACAGGAAAACAGCCGGTGGGGTGACAACACCTTTTATTTTGAAAGTCAGACACAAGATACAAGTAAAATACAAATCAATATATGATCCGTGTCAGTTTATCTAATTAAACGTATTTATTGCGATCTGATCCCATAGTGACAAATAATGACAACATGCCCTAACTCTACTGCAGAGGTGGAAGAGGACCAAAGAAATGTACTCAAGTAAAAGTACAACTATACTTTGATGAAATTGTACTAAAATTACAAGTAAAATTACCAGCCATGAAATCTCCTAAAGAAAAGAAAACTCAGACTACAAATGACTGAATTACTTTTTTAACAGTGTAATTGGGGGCAAACATTTTGAATTAGTTATTCATTTACAAATACTGCATTTTCTTTTTCTTGGCTCACATTTTTTTTACTCTGTAGTTGCTGAATTTTAAAATGTACTCATTTACAATATTTCACATAAAATGTATTTGAGTCAAGGTAAAAGTACAGATTTGAAAAACTACTCACAGAGTACACAAAAAAGGAAATAATTACAGTAATTAGAGTAAATGTAATTCATTACTTCCTTCCTCTGCTCAACTGGGATCTGAATATCAAAAATGTCATTTTCTGTGTTTCCCCCTAAATCCTCGTGGGGTCAGAGATGTGGTGTGTTTCTGGTGCAGCTACAGAAGGAGGCAGGCTGGACGTCTGAGAGCCGTCCCAGTGAAAAGGTCAGAGGCTCCTATGACACACAGCCTTGTATTTGTCCAGGTGTGTGTGTGTGTGTGTGTGTGTGTGTGTGTGTGTGTGTGTGTGTGTGTGTGTGTGTGTGTGTGTGTGTGTTCTAACCTTCACATTTGAGCCCCTGCCGCACCAGACCCCATAGCATCTCTCCGCAGTAGTCGCAGAAGGTGGGGGCCTTGTAGGAGTGGACGAAGAGGGCATGGGGTCGGATCTGGAAGTCCTCAACTGTGGCTTGAGCTTCAAAACACAAACAAAGACACATGAGAGGTACAACCAAGTCAGATTTGCATCAGTCCGAGAGTGTAATATCTGCTTTGCTCCAAGAGAGGGCGCCCTCTCTTCAGTGGCCCTACTTTGGATTTCATCATTCCGCGTATCAAAGTGATAGGACACACCCATCTGACACCAGAGAGACACTCAGTGACCCGGTTACATCACGGCATCTTTTATCAGGCACAGAAAATTCAATCGCTCTCTCTCCTTCTTCTTCTGTTTGTGTCACACACTCTCTGAGCTCACAGCTGGAAACAGGCCTCGATTAATCAAGACTGTGACTCATCAGAAATATGCGTGTGTGTGTGTGTGTGTGTGTGTGTGCGTGCATGTGTTGTGTTCCTGTAACACACAAGCTTCAACCTGCGGAGGTGGTGGAGGTACCGGTGACATCACATGACGTGCGTTAGTGATTCCACCAATCATGATTTATATTCTTTTTTTCTTTGAAAGGGTGAGGACTGCGTGATGAAACACAGACTTGCACAACCAAACATGACATTTGGCAACAATAATAACACAAAAAACGGAATCTGCACATGCTCCATATAAAATAAAGAGGAAACATGCGTGAAGAAGAGAAATGGAGAATCAGAGGAGAAGAAAAGTCTCAAATGTGCAACTTTTCCTGAGAGATGAAAAGATGAGGGGGAGTTTGAGCATCAGAGCTTGGCTCCAGTGCAATGGTGGATAGTGTTTGTAGGATTAAAGGTGCAGCGTGTAAGATTTGGTGACATCTACTGGTAAATTTGCATATTCTATCCATCACCTCACCCTTCCCATTTGAGCATGCAGGAGAACCTTTGGTAGACTTCAGTTGTCATGAAACATCAAAATTGTTATGTTATGTAAAAAGCAAGTCATACATTGGGGTGATTTTACATTTGTGAACATGTCTAAATGATTGTTTCGTAATTCTGTTTTGATCGATGGAGAAGTGACAGAAAATGAGCAAAATCTTACTTGCCCTTTAAAGGTGCAGTGTGTAAGATTCAGGTTAAATTATTTCCATTTCATTGACAGAAATAGAACATAAAATACATATTCCGATGTTTTTATTTGTGTATAATTGTATAATGAGTTGTTGACCATGTTTTTACAATAACCCAGAAATGAAATTCATGAGGGCCACCTCATATTCAGACGGACTCCAGACCCTACACACTGCACCTTTAATCATCAGGCCACAGGTCTCCTCCCTTCCAAAGGGGAAACATTGGCTGCTGGTGTCGGCGGGGCAACGTTGAGAAGAGAGAGAGAGCGAGAGAGGGAGAGAGGGAGAGAGAGCCGGGGCAGGTCACATGTCGCAGCGCTCTGGTACACACACATGAAAAGCTGCATTCATCAGCGTTTTCACACACGTCTGCAAAACAACTGCCTGATTCTTAGCCGCCACCGCCGCCGCGGCCCTGTTATGTAATGTGCTTATTAGCATCAAACAACTAGCGAACACGAAGTCCACGCCAGGTTTTCTTTAACTTCTGAGGAGCGGCGAAGATCAGATCAACGCGTCAGTTCACCTTCCCCAGACAAAAACAAGTGGAAAAATCAAAAGTATCCTAAAACGCGGAGTTCACACCACTCGCCGCCGGTGAGAACCCGATGAAGCAAGAAGAAGAGAAGAGAAGAGAGAGAGAGAGAGAGAGAGAGGGGACGCTCTCGGTCAGGCCGGGCCTCCGGATCTCAGGAGCTGGGGACGGCCCGCGGGCGTCCGCTGTGTCCAGGGCCGACCGGCACATCAGAGCCTGTTTACACTCGGCGGGTCGACTACAATCACTTACTGCAGCACAAACAAGACGGAGCCTTTGAGCCGGCAGCCAAGAAAAAGCCACTTCTGCCTCCCGGCCGCAGCAGGAGAGATATATATCCACATGGTCTCTCTCTCTCTTTCTCTCTCTCTCCCACAGCAGCAGGTTGGTTTGGGGGAAGGCGAAGGATGACAGGGGACAAATTGTGGGGCGGAAAGAGGTTGGTATTATTTTCTCTGCAGCAAATGAAAGGCTTGGGAATGTGGAGCTCTGGGCCTGTGTTTCCCAAAACAACGATCAAGTGTCTGACGCTGCAGAGTGAAGTTTACGAAGTGTTGGAGGGAATGGAAGGAAAACAGCATGTGTTGCAAACCTAACATGTCTGATCACCTCTGGTGGAGCTTACACCTGCGCATGGATTTAGAATGGTGGGCGGGAATAAGACAACAGCAGAGAGAGAGAGAGAGAGAGAGAGAGAGAGAGAGAGACTAAAAGAGAAGGAAGTTCTCCCGTCTCTGGTCTGCATTCCTCAGAAGTGTCCTCAGATCCTGAATCTATACAATCATCCCACATAAACCACCTCAAACAATAGTCTGGCGGCTCAGGAGAGAGGAGGAGAGACGCAGCACAGGTGGCGTCAGGTGCTTCCTCTCAGAGGCAGATGGAGATTAGAGCCCAACACATACAGTAAAGCCGCTCGCTGCTCCCACCGCCGCACAGGAAGCTAAATGATTCAAGACAGGAAGTCGTAGAAAAAAAAACACCTGGGTGGAACAGAAGCCGAAAAGAGGAAGAATGGAAAAGGAAACTGTGTACTGACATCTCTAATCATTGAAACAAGGTTATTTTGTCTCATATGGAACAAAACATTATGAACATGTGATGCAGAGATAAAAATAAAGTGATGTCAGACTGAGAGAGTTAACTCAATCCCACATGTTCATTTATAATCAGTGGAAATATTTAACTGTGTGCAGATCATTTTTCTAATAAAAGACATCAGACATTTTTCCAGCGATTGAAAAATGTCTTGCTCGCTTTCAGAAAATATCCCAAAACATGTTATTCTGAGCTGCACTGACTCAGATATGATCTTCCAACACCCTGACTTTGTACCTATACCACAGTAATACATGCTAGACATAACTACTTCCACATATCTGAACAGCAACTGGATATTGACCCCACGTAGAAATGACCTGTGACTCCATATGACTTAGATTATACCCTGTAAATATGAAAACATCAAAATCCTAATGAGATTACTATGTTGTAACTTGCAACAGTGACATTGCTTACTTGCATATATTACATAACTGTGAAATCCTGATAAACTGATGCTATTTTAGCTAGCTCTGGTGAACAGTACATGCCATTGGCAGAGTGAGGATGTTATTCTGGGCAGTTATTGCCGGGTGGAAATGATATACTTTAAAGGTGCAGTGTGTAAGATTTGGTGTCATCTAGAGGTGAAGTTGCATGTTGTATCCATCACCTCACCCTCACCCTTCTGAGCATGTTGGAGAACGGATGGTGGACTTCAGTTGTCATTAAAACTCAAAAAATGTTAAGTATGTCCACTTTTACTACTGTAGAAAACATGGCGGCCTCCACAGAGAGGACCTGCTCCTTACTTGAATATACATAGAAGGAAAAAAAGTGACAATTTTTAGAAGTGACAAAAAATGACCAAAAACTTTAAATAAACGGCAATGCATATGTAGAATTTGTAGAATACATTTTTAAAGGGAACATGTTAAAATAAAAGCAATTAAAGGTCTGGTGTGACAGATTTGAGTAAAATTGTTTCCATCACTATTTAATTGCTATCTAAATACATTTATGGGTCCTCTCATCAGAGAACATTACACTGGGAACACTCGCGAGAACACTTGCCCAGAACCAAACAACTTTTGAGATGTAATTATAACAGAAGGAGAGCCACCATATTGGTTCTTTTAAATGCTTGGAGAGGACTTCTGATCGTGATTGTGATGAGGGAGACCGGAGCCAACAAAAAAAGAAAACACAAAATCATCAGAAAATGAAAAGCAGGTGAGTAAGCGAGCGCGACGCTGGGTGATTCACTCACAAAAACATTTCATTCAGACTGTGGGGTTTCAGTGAATACATCAGTCCCTGACCCATGAGCAAGACATCACAGGCTGTGCTGACTCAATCATGTGTCAGACGTGACTCAGAGTCGAGCTTCCGGGACTTTTAGCGCTTGTTAGGATTTCGAACAGTGGGGCTGGGACGGCTCTGTGAAATTCAGCTCTCAGTTTTCTGCTGCTTTGGGACCGTGGAGAAGTTTGACCCCGTGTCTGTTTGTTTTGGACCAAGAGGATGAGGCCGTAAGATCAAATCCAAAATCCCAAACATAAAAGACTACATCTGTCATCCAGCAGGAAACGGGTTTACAGAAATATTCCAACAGTCGCCGTGGTGATTACGTACCGGAGAGCACCACCTCGATGAGGTCTCCTTCGTGGATGTCTTCTGCCGAGGTGAGCCGCTGCAGGATGTTCTCATCGCTCAGGTCGTGGCGGAACAGCAGGATCTTGTCGTACATTCCAAAGAAGCCACACTCGGGGAACTGCGAGGACAACAGAGATATGAGTCCAACTCTACAAAGTTAAAGGTGCAGTGTGTAAGATTTGGTGGCATCTAGTGGTGAAGTTGCAGAGTGAGTGAAAAGGTGTAAGAATTATAATAAAGACAGGTGCGTGTTTGCATGTGAGGGAGATCAATAGGAACGTGTTTGGAGGGAAGACTTGGTGATATAAGTTGTGTTGGTACAGTAAAGTCCTGGGGGGGTTACTGAGATGTGTGTGTGTGTGTGTGGGGGGTAAGCACAACACACAGTCCTTGTTTGTTTAGATGGCATGAGACGGTGAACATGATTTAAAAAAATGATAGAGAAGATGTGTGAGCGCAATCTGAAAGTCTTATTCACAACTTGCTCGAGGGCAAAACCTCCACTAACACACACACACACACACACACACACACACAATCATATAACAGTATTTCCAGTGGCTCACGTCTTAATCAGTATTTTGAAACCTCAGGAAGTGAGAGCTCCTGCTCAGACCTGCTCTCCTCACTCAGACAGTCTGCAGCATTAAGTCGGAGGAAATACCAGGAAATAGAAGCTTCACAGACGTCTCATATTATTCATTTTCCTTTTCCATAACCAAGATCACTGACCCACATTTATTTTCATCAAGTCCCAAAAACCAGGTGCGGTGATTTATGAGCCAATCCCGACTCTCCTGTTCCACATTTTCCATGAGGACACTGATATCATACTGCAAACAAGGAAATATCATGAGTTGTGTTTTCGATAAGTGACACACTCAGTGTGTGTTTTCCAGAAAGTGACATTTTGAATATTCTGGCTCGGCTCAGGCCTCCGACACCAGAAGCCATCGCCGTCACTGCCGACGTCTGGGGCCAAAACAAACCTCCAGGTCATGAACTGGAGGCGAGCGCTGACGTCAAGTCACGTGGTGGAGGAAGGAGGAAGGAGGTGGGGAGGAGTACGAGGGGGAGGAGAGTGAGCTGTGCAGGAGGAGGAGGAGGAGGTAAACATCCTGAGAGGAGTAGAGGAGAATCAGCGCACAGGAAGTGCAGCGCCACTCAATACTGAGTCACTTCCTGTGCAGAGGGCAGGGCTCATGTAACAGTGTATGTAAGCAAAGAACACTGGTGTGTAGAATACGTGCAGCGATCAATTGAACACATGCAAAAGTACGACTTAAAGCTCCATGACATCATCTCCAAAATCTGTCGAAAGATGTTGCATGATGGGAAATCAGGAATTGGGACTGAGAGAATGTGGGAGGTCCGGCTCGCTGCCAACCAGCCTGGTACCAGAGGATCCAGCAGCTGTTTCCACCCTGAACCAGGGTCACACACAACGGGCCACACAGAACAATGGCACCGCGGCCCAGGAGCACCGAGGTGGCACAGTGTCTGGGCACGGGACGCAGAAGACACCTGCAGTGCTTCAACTGCCAACTCACACTCACACACACACACACACACACACACACACACACACACACACACACACACACACACACACACACACACACAGGGAAAACATGGGTTGCGTCTGATGACTCAAACCAAAGTAATGAGTTGTTGAGATTCTACACCAATTATTCTGTAAACATAATAAATAAGTGTTACACTACAAAATATACTGTGTATACTAGAATGGTCCTGAGTGGAGTAGCTCCACTGGGGTGGTTGGTAAGTTTAACACAATAAAACAAATATATGCACTGAGATGTTGCACTTTCAAATAGATGTTTACACTCATTTTTGATTGATTCTTTAAAAGATTCAAAAAGTGTCTAAAATGCCGCTTTTGCAACTATAAACACATAAGATCATTCCGGAATCAAATCATCCAAACGTTAAGAGATGCTACCACAGCCCATAAACAAATTACACATTAAATCGAATACATTTTTGTGTAATTCTGCAAATATAAGAGTGGAACTCAATAAAGTTCAAAAACACTCACAGAAATCAGCCTCATAAACGTGTGATATCATATCCATCAATATCCATGACTTGTTTTTGTTTTGTTTTTGTTTTTTAAAGGTGCAATGTGTACGAATTTGGTTGATTTTTGACTATTACACATTTTCATGAATTTATAGTCACCTAAATGTTTTTTCCATAACCCTAAAATGGACCGATTTACATGAGGAGCAGGTCTGAAGTCTACCATAGGTTCTCCTGCATGTTCAGAAGGGTGAGGGTGAGATGATGGATACAACACGCAGCTTCACCTCTAGAGGTCACCAAATCTCACACACTGCATTTCTGCCGACGGAAAGGGCGTCTTAAATCTTGCAGATTGGACCTTTAAAGAAAGTGACACTTGAGTGGACCCTGACCGATCTTTCATGTTTTTATCATATTTGTAGAAAACATGCTCAGCGAATCCAAGTGTCGTGGTGCTGACGCACTTGTAAACAAAGGAGAATACAAACAGGAGGCGGCGACAACAACATGCTAACAATACGCCAACACATTCTGCTGAGTGTTACACTGAGGCACGTGCCTGCATGATGGAACATTTCCAACTGGCCTGCTCCCTCTGACACAGCTACATCCTAAACCCTGTCACCATCTGAGCTGATTAATGTGGTGTGGTCTGAACCATCGCCACCACAGGCGGGGGCCAGGCGGGCAGGCGTGGGTGGGTGGGTGGGCTTCCTTCCTCGGGCGGCTGCAGTGTCATGGTGGGGTTTTCCTCCCCTGGCCTGACACGTATGTTCTCCAACACGCAAAGTACAGAGCCTCAAAGCCCAGCAGCCCGAGTCACCTCCTGTTGCTCGAGTCCCAGTCCAGAGGCGGAGCATCTGCAGGCCGCCGCCGCGCATCCACCAGGGCAGAGGACAGGGCTTTTTTTTCCGAGGTCCATTAAAGGGAGAGGAAGCCGGGGGTTCAAGAACAATAGATGGATTGGTTGGGGGCACATTTGAACAATATGTTTTTCACATCGTACGATGAAAGTTAGAATTGATGGCTCATGTGTGAAGTCAGAAATCCCCAGATTTGCACGTCAGCCGCACATGTGGCCGTTTATACGCGCATGTGTCCTCAGCTTGTCGTGACTAAGCATGTCTATTGTCATCTTCAAACGTCTACCATCCATTCACAGCGTGGCAGCGCCGACCACACACACAAAATGGAAGTGAACACGCATGCACACATTAGAGACCGCGGCTACAGAGGAACAGCGTGTGAGGTCCGTAAAGTCAGCCTGGAGAGACGAGTGGAAAGGGGCTTTGGCGTAGTGATCTTTTGTTAAAGGGAATAATCCAGCATTGATATGTTAAATCCTGTTATATGGAAGGAGAGAGAGAGGAGAGGAGAAGAAGGAGAAGAAGAAGAAGAAGAAAGGAGATAGCTGATGCTGGTTAGAGAGGCAGGAGGGAGGAGCCAGTCTGGTTTGAATAATCAACTGTGCACAGATTGAGATAATAAATTAGAGTAGTGAGTCAGAACTGTTTCATTCACATCCAATGATGAATGTGACGGTGGAGCTGTGAGGGGAGGGGCTAACTTTGCTTTGGTTTGTTTCAGTCACCATGAAATTATAATGAAATAAAATAAAGATCTTCAGACAACATTGATGATTGATGTGAACCTTTTCAGACCCTTTGGATGAAAATTAGATTTGGGTTTTGGGTGAGGATCTGTTCTGTGACGTGGGAAAAGATCGGGGCCAGGTTCGGTTTGAACACTGAAACTGAATTCCTGCTTGTTTAAAGGTGCAGTGTGTAAGATTTGGTGACATCTAAAGGTAAAGTTGCGTGCTGTATCCATCACCTCATCCTCACCGTTCTGACCATGCAGGAGAACTGTGTAATTGTTTTGTAATATTTTTTACAAGTGACAAAAAATTACCAAAATCTTACACACTGCACCTTTAAGGTCACGCCTGCACACTTGCACACTACACACCATGTGGGACATGATATATAATCTTGACAGTAAATGTTGTAAATGTTGTAACTGGTGCATAAAAAAGAGAGTGCAAAAAAAGCTGAACTCTAATGATCCAATTTAAATAGAAGAGAAATGGATAAATAACAAGACCTGAGGCACATGACAGCTTGAGAATTGTGGATCTGACCTGAGGAATTACAAACTGTGCAAATAATGTACAAAAAAATGTTTTAAACTCATGCAAATATGACAAGCTTATTGCTGGTTAAAGTGGTACTGTGCAGGGTGAGGAATTCCAGGTTATAAAAGTTTCTGGGAATGTTGAATGTTGAAGTTTGATAGAGATGTCCATGAGGAAGGACACTAGTGTCTGTGCACATGTGTGATGGGTGGCAGAGAGAGAGAGAGAGAGAGAGAGAGAGAGAGAGAGAGAGAGAGAGAGAGAGAGAGAGAGAGAGAGAGAGAGAGAGAGAGAGAGAGAGAGAGAGAAAGAGAGAGAGAGAGAGAGAGAGAGCGTGGTAGAGTGGCTCTGACAGATGAGCGTGTGATGACAGTGAGGAAAGGTATGTCTGCTGCCTGACCTCAGGCTTCCTCACACCTTGGCGAGTCTGGCAGGAGGCCACGCACATGTGGAGGACACTGGGCTGCCCCTCTTCACACGGCACCGGCACACGTTACATACATGTAAACTCACTGGCAAATGAAAAGTGCAGCAGAATGTGTCAATTCTGACACTAGTGTTTTTGTTGGAGGTTTGTTTATGAGAAAGCATTTTGACATGACAGCAGCCACATGGAGAATTGTAAAACTGTACTCATTAAAGGCTCATTAAACAAACCAACAGAACGTGAATCCTTTGAAGAACAAAGGAATTTATGTAAACGTGCAACACAATCAGATCATTGTATTAATCTCCTTCATATCTAAAATAACCAACTCTTTAATTGCGGAATATTTCCTCAGCAACAATGGAGCTTTTCAAAAACCCTCCTGAAAGCGGATGCATTTACAAGTGCTGGGGGTAAGGAAATAGGAAATACAGAGCCTTTTTCAAAATTCTGTATTATTGTCATGTGACCGCTGGCACTGGCACAGTCATGTGATTGAGTTTTCACATCATTAACTCGTAGGTTCATACCATTCGCATGTGTCACTCTGGGAATCATTGATATGAAGGAGCATGAACTGTACTCTAGTAGAGACGAAATGTGTAACAGTGCAACATTAAAGGTGCAGTGTGTGAGATTTGGTGACATCTAGTGGTGAAGTTGCATGTTGCATTCTTCACCTCAGCCTCGCCCTTCTGAACATGCAGGACAACCTGTGGTAGACTTCAGTTGTCATTAAAACTCAACAGATATTTAGTGTTTCCACTCTGGGCTACTGTAAAAACATGGCCGCCTCCATAGAGAGGACGTGTAAATTTCCATTAATGAGCTTATTGAATGGTAATAGAAAAACGAAAACATTTAGGTGATTATAAATTCATGAAAATGTCATAAAGCAATTGTTTTGTAACATTTTTGACAGAAATGGCTGAAATCTTACACATTGCACCTCAGTGGTTTCCTTCACTTCAGTAGATTTGAAGTCTTTCTCTATTGTTCTGATGTTTCACTGCGGAGAGGAATAAACCTGACATGCTGGAAATTTTCAGACTTGTCTTTGCGCCAGTTCAAATCCAAAGTCCAGCTGGGAAACTGCAAGTGAATGAGCAACCGGCTCACTCAGCAACTCCTGCTGAGGTGCCTTTGAGCAGCCCTGCACAGGGATTATCCACGCAGGCCGGCCTCCCTCACGATGACCTAACCTAAATATTATGATCAAGGTGCCGGGTTCATGTGAGACATTTAACCAGAGTCAGGCGGGGGGAGGCACTGCTGGGTTTAGCTGGAGGTGGCGAGATAAAGACGGTCACAAGATCGGGACGATACAAGGTGCTTTTATTCACCAGATAAATAAGTCTATTGACGGGTAACCCTGCCATTACTTAATCATGCTGAGACAAGGATCACACTGCTGCCCCACAGACCTACATCAGAGGACAGGATGTTGATCTCGCTTCCCGTTCTTCATTTGATGAGAAGAAAAAGAAAATCGAGATGAAAAAGTGCGAAGCGGCTCGTGTTATGTCGCCGAACTCGGGGAATGGAGTTTATGCAGAGCGGATTTAATCAATAGCACATGCTCGGACGTTGTGCTCGTCAGTCACTCATGAAACCAGAAGTTCCACTGTGCTGCGGCGCGGCCTTCGCAAATAGGAAAACTGTGTTTTGTGTCAAAACAATGAGGGAAGCGTTATTTGACTTTGAGGTGCACATGGACGCCCACAACAGAGGGAGAATCCACTTCAAGCACTCGTCAAAGCAACGCGTTGGAAAATCCAATTATGTGCCGCACGCCAACCTTGGTTGGGAGGGGGGGGGGTAATGACTTTGTTCAAGTCACATCAAACACAGTGTGGAGAGCTGTGTTAATTTCATAAAGTCAACACTTGAGTTTTATTTGTTTTCATTTCATATCATTGAAGGAAAACCCTGCGAAAAAGTTTGTGTTCCACGAAAAACATGCTCAGCCAATCAAGTGATTGCTCGATGTGGGCATTCACACAGTTCAGCTGTCACTCAGAGACGTGTGCATGTCAGAGCAATCCGCTTCATCCTCCACTTCAACAATAAGCCTTTTCGCCTGAGCTTTAACAGTTTCCAAAACATTGGATCAGATGAGTTCTGGGTCATTCACATTTATAGGTTTATTATAGGTTCACAATGTGCAGCAGAAAAATCTAAATCTAAATATCCCACTCTACCAAAACATTTGATTCTCTATCTAGATGAGATGATTTTCAAACATTTAAGCATACAACCACGTAGCAGCCTCCAGGGCTGAAGGGTCCAATAACTAGTGAAAAATAAAAAATAAAAAAAACGAGATATAAGCAAATGCACAGCAGCAATAATATAACCTGCCTGGCTCACAAACAAACCGACAGAGAATGTGTCATAAATGTTGTTTTGTGATCGTTATGGGATGTCTCACACACAGGGCAAGTTTTCCAAGCATAAAATAACTCATTTGAAAACCAAGTAAGAGAGAGGAGGCTTCACTTCAGATGTAGGACAAACTCATCTTCTGAGAATATGCCCTCATCTTCCTCCGCCTCCTGCTCGGGAGGAAGACGGCTCCACTAAAGACAACAAACTGAGGCAGCACAGAGGAAGCTCATGTGGTCAGGAGGAGTGTGGCAAGAGAAGCTGTGACTTTCTCGCCCGACGGACTGACTAATGTGTTTCCTTCCATGTGGTGGACCGTGGCTCATTCGCACTTTTCTTTCCTACAGTATCAGTGTCATCATGGAGCTCAGCAGAACCTTCCACGGTCCAATGTGAGTGAGTCCCGGCCAAGCATGTATAATGATGTATAAGTGCTATCAGAGGTGGAAAGTAAAGCGCTACATTTACTCCAATTACTGGAATTAATTCCTTTTTTGTGTACGTGTACTTTTTTGAGTCGTTTTTCAAATCTGTACTTTTACTCAAGTACATTTAATGGGAAATATTGTAACAGTACATTTTACATTTCAGCCATTGCAGAGTTAAAAAAAAAGGTAAGCTAGCTAAATTCATATGACCATGGCAAGTGCAAAGCTCAATGTAGTCTTGTCTATGAAACGTTTGTTTGAAAATGATGTCTGATTAAAATGATCAAATGAAATGTTTCAATATAAATGGAAATATTACATTAAACTCACATTACAATCAAGAAAGTTTTCTTATGTTTAGTCATCATATAAAAATCAGAGAAATATGCTGCTGAGCACAGACAGCACAATTTTCTAGGAGAATAGGATTAGATTTTTTTCATTGCTGTACTTTTGTCATATGAACACAAAATGTAATTAATTAATCAATTAAGTAATTTAATCCAATTAGATTAAGTAATTTGGACTCTGAGTACTTGTTATACGATTTACATTTGACTTTTACTCGAGTACATTTTTAGGCTGGTCATTTTACTTGTAATTTAAGTAGTGGTACTTTCACTTGAGTCAATTTTTTCAGTACTCTTTCCCTCTCTAAGTGCTATTCATAAAAGTACTTATAATATTTAGAAGTCAGAAATAATATACACTACATTAATCACACTGACGTTTTTGAGTGTAATGGATTTTTTGTTTCCTTCTGGGATACACAGTGTTGTACATGAGTACAGTGGAAACACTCCACTGTCACTCCGCTGTGACCTTTGCAGCCGACATACTGAGTCAGCACATTATTGTTTGACCAACATCTCGGAGCCATCGACACATTTCGAGGTGATTCAGTAGAAGTGCCAAGAAGTGGATCAGCTCTCTCACCTGTCATCCCAAACGGGGACTTGAACCAAACTACACCACTCACCCCAATTTACAGAGTACCTCCAACACAATGACTCAGCATAATTTCTCCGACTGAGGAGCTTTCCAAAGAAAATCCCCCAAATATTCGGACCCAGGGAAACAATAACTCCTCTGTGTTCATTTGGCCATAAGAGCAGCTACGATGAAGTGGAGTGCGAGTGGAGGAGCTGGGGGGGCAGGGGGGGGGGGGGGATTGTGGTGAGGCCACTTGGGGGGGGGGGGGGGGGGGGGGGGGGGGGGGGGGGATTGTGGTGAGGCCACTTGTTGGTTACTCGCCCCTGTATCTCCAATGGAGGCCACACATGTTCATCCTTCTTTCATGACATCATGCGCGAGTGTTTTCACCCGTCCGTCTGAGGAGGCTGAACCATGATTGTGTCTGTGCATGCCGACTGCAGGGATTAAAGGTGCATTAGGCAAACTTTTTGCTGATGAGGTAAATGAGTGAACAAAGGAGACCTTCCTGTCTCTTGGTTGCCTCTATCAGTCTAAGGTCATCTGGTATGCCGCTCGCACCTTCCTGGGAAAGTGACATCAGCATGACGTTTATGACGTGTGCTTGCTGAGGAGCCTGTGGTCACAGTATAACCAACAAGCATGAGCGTCAGTCCACTTCACGGCCACAGGTGTCGCTATAAACAACCATTTCTGGGAAGTCCCCTATTGCCTATTTCAGCAGTGTCCAGACAGAGGAGGAAAAAAGCTGAGTCACAGGATCCAGACGCTCTCGGGAAGAGAGTTACAGGCCCCGACCTCCATCTGAGAGAAATACTGCAGAGAGGTGTAAAGACGCCCCCTGATTCACCCCCACAGAGGGCAAATAAACAGGTGGAGCCGGGGCAGTTCACATGAGAGTTATGGTGACGGCACTTTCACTGCAGAGGATGTACGGACATGCTGCTGCTGCCGCCGCTGCTGCTGCTGCTGCTGCTGCTGCTCAACTGAAATCTTCAGAATAGCTCTGTGTTGCCTGTAACAGCCTGGAAGGGGATTGAGGCTGAGGTTCTTTTGTTCTATATGTCCCAATAAACTTCTTCATCACCATCATCATCACCATGATAAATAATAAATAACAGATCTAAAATTAAAATTAAAATAAATAAATAAAATATGTATTACGTTTTCTTTCATTATTGAACATACTCTATTCATATTCATATTTCAAATAAATCCATACAACACATGATGTAATAGAATATCAAAATATTTTACAGAAAATCTAGAGCATATATGAAATACACATGAAAATATAGAATAAAACATTGTAATAAAAAAAGACAAAATAGATTAAAATATGAATATAGAATATATATCAAATTAAATATATTTTCAAAATGTCGGTTGGGTTCATGTTTGCTTGTGTTGACATGCGTGACATTTAATTCATATGCATTCCCAAATGTACTTAAAATACATGGGTGGCTGGAGACGGAGATGCATATTTAAAAAAAGAAAATAGTCACAGCTGTTATTTTATAGAGCGTAAAGAAATATTTAGTTGAATTAGCTACTTTGCAGAAATACAACTGTAGCGAATAAACAAAGAATAAATTGAACCAAACAGAGTTCGGCCAAATTCCAACATCCAGACAATTCAGACGGTTTCTGAGGAACGTTTAAACACACAAGACAAGAGTAATTGCGAGGGGAAAGCTATTTGAGCGCAGGCAGAGCTGCTGCAGCGACTCCAGCAGATTGTGGAGGATGAGGACAACATGGGGAGCGTGGAAACAGGGAGCGGCTCTGAGGGGAACTGAGTCCAGCACAGCTGGAGAACAGAGCCACAGAGGGAGTCAAACAAAATCTCAAACGCTCTTACTTTCAATTCAGCTGTTTCATGTATGGCGCTGCCCTCATTCTATCAACCACTTGTGGTATCAACGTGTAATTGCACTTCCCTCCACCACCTTCCTATCAGTTTGACAGATCACCCGCGGTGCTGCAAAACAGGAAGGGCAAAGCAGAGCTGAGAAAACAACACAGAGTAAGACACTCTGCGACCTGCTGCTTCTGCAGGGATCAATAACGACACCGCAGCGAAGCTGCCGCCCGGACCACACGCTCCGCCTGCATGGCAGGACACTGGAAACACTTGTGGCATGTTTACAGAGTCTGCTGAGGTCATGGTTACAACATGTGTTTGCACCAGGCTCACGAAATGAAGGGCTCCTTAGTTCAGAGAGGCGCTTTAATTGGTTAAAGGTGGAGTTGGTCATTTGTCTGAGGTTGAAATTGCCTTTCCATCCTGATACCATCGATAGATGGGTGTGCAGTGTGGTCAACTGAAGGTTGAGTGTGTGAGGTTTAGACTAAGAAGAGTATACAACCCGCCCAAAGTTAAAGCTGATTTTCATTACCAAAGAGTGTTCCCTTTATTTCTACATAAAGATCAGAGAGTGAGGTCAGATGTATTCAGCTACAGTCTGCAACTTCACCAGTAGATGTCACTAAATCTTCCACACTGCACCTTTAAGTAACGTACCGCTACATCTGAAATAGATTTAGATTGGGGAAACAATTATTTACAGATTTTGTTTTCTAGTTCTATTGAGATCGATGGAAGTTACAAAAAATGACCGGAATCGTACACACTGCACCTTTAAGTAGACACACGTTTTGAAAATAAATGCCCTAAAATCGTGCAATCCACCTTAAATGCAATAAACTGAAGGTGACAGGTTTCTTCTAAACTGTGCAAGTCTACCTCAGATTCACTTAACCCAGGATTGAATTCTGATTTTACACATTCAAATAAAGACCAGCTTAATATATCGGGCATATGTTTGTCATTCAGTCAAGTCGAACCCTCCTTCATTCACCACTGGTCAAGGCTGAAGTCCTTCAACTGCGCTGAGTGTGCAAGTGTGTGCAGTTAAGGTGGAACCAGTGGAAACTCAAGCCGTTAATGAGTACATTGATAAGAGTGACAAAATAGCCTCTTCCAGTGAACCCTACTCTGCCAGGGTCATAACCTCATAAAGGGAGAGAGGCGTCGGTCTCACAGGAAGTGCGCAGAGATCGCTCCATGTGCTCGACTTCACAAGGACAAAGTCGCCACGAGTATTGAACGTTTCTGAATGGCGTCCGCCGAACACTTCGTCATAATCACACTCAGGTGGCCGTTCATGTGGCGGCGAGCAGAGATTGAAGTGATGTGAGATTATCATCCAGCGCTCGCCAGAGTCAAACGTGGTGAAGGGCATTTTAGTTACACGCTGGAAAAAGCAGCAAAAATCTGTGGCGGCGAGGCCACGCCCACTGATGGTTTTGGCAGGGGACATCAGGAGCACGGCGGCCGCGAACCCCCCTCCCTCTGAGGCCTGCCAGCGGGGACGTCCCAGCCTCCCCTCCCCCTTTCTTCTTCTTCTTCTTCTTCTTCTTCTTCTCCCCCACTCATTCATTGGCAGACTCTTGTGGTCGTGGCGCTGCCACTTTACATCTAAAGTAGAGCGGCGGCAGAAATGTGCACTGCACATGGTACAAATTACTTAGCTCACTTCACTTCAGAGATATTTTTTTCTTCCCCCTCCACTCCCTCTCTTGCTCCCTCTCTCTCTCTTTCTCAGTTTTCCACAAAAGACTCCAAGACCGAGGGAGAAGTGATATATTCCTAATTTGTCCCAATCCTGATATCAACTCATTGATGGATTAATCAACTCTAATTGATTATAAAAAATATTCAATTATAATTTTCCCAAAACGAACAATTGCATCTTTAAAGGTTCAGTGTGTAAGATTTGGTGACATCTTCTGGTTAAGTTGCTTATTATATCCATCACCTCACCTCACTGGCGCATGTAGGAGAAACTATGGTCGCCCTCAGTTGTCATTAAATCTCAAAAGATGTTTGGTGTGTCCACTCTGGGCAATTGTAAAAACATGGCAGCCCCCATAGGGTGGACCCGCTCCTGGTGTAAATCTACATTAAAGGGGGCGGTTATACATTTGTAAAAATGGCTTTATAAAATTGTTTTGTGATTCTATTTCTATAGCTTGAAGTGACTAACCAAAATCTTGCACACTGCATCTTTAATGAAGATGTGCACGCGCACACACGCACACACACGCACACACACACACACACGCTTCCCAGTGATGGTGTCTACAGGCCTACTAGACATGAAAATATCAGGTGATCATGTCATTTTCAGACATTTCTTTTCCGCCTATTCAAATAATCGTTTCATCGCACCGACCTAGTCTGAAGACTGGAAACAGGGCATCGGCTGTATAACAGTGTGTATTCAAAACCAACACCAACACAGAATATTTTGATTTGGGGGGTGAGCTGTTGTTTCTTGAGCGGGAGCCGAATGTGCTTTCCAGGAAACGTCTGGCTCCATGTATATCACACATAAAGCTCTGTGCTGTTGGGACGTCCTCTGGGGTGAAATATGGCCGCCAGCTCCATAGGAACATGCAGATGTGAACTTGTACTGTTGGAGGGAGGAGGAAGGGAGAGAGAGGGGGGGAGGGAGGGAGATGGCGGTGATATATTTCCCGTGTGTTGCTCTCGGCTTTTGGAACCGCAGTCCCTCTTTTTTCCATCTGCACCCTTCTCTCAACGTTTCTCCGTCCTCCTTCACTCTCAGGACTAATTTCAACTCATTAATTGAGAAGGCAGGTGACTCATTTACTGCTCCTCTAATCACCGAGGTGAATTTTTCATTGAACTCTTTCTCTTCTGTTGTGTCTCAGCCTAAATAATCTTGAAGAGGAATGTAGTTATCTGGCATCATGTGAGTGATATGACTCAGATACTTCAGAAGGATCCACAGCTCTTGTATTTCTCCGTGTGGCGCTTCAGCCTGATTTCGTACTCAAACCCTCCTTTGTCTCACTAATTACAGACGCAGATGTACAGACCTCAACCAGAGCTGGGAGTCGCAGCACTGACCAGAGGAACCTGTGGCTGAAGAAGACGCCTTTCACAACATTTCCAGCTGCAGCAGCGAAGCAGCACCATCAAAACAAGTGGTGTAACTACCTCACTACGTCTGGAGCAGAGGATTCAACCCTCTGACACGAGACCCCTAAAGGAAGCCTGCAGAAGATAGTTATAGTATCTTTTTTGAATAGTTTTGAAATAAAAATGTAAAATACAATATTCAGTAAAATATTGAAAGAATCTAATCAAATAATAAAAGATCTAAAATAAAATATCAATATACATTACATTCAATTATACAATACAATTCTATGAATAAAAATATTTATTGGAATATCAAAATATTGTAATAAGGTATACAGAACATATTTTAAATATAAATGATCATATAAGATCAAATATTTTTTATAGAATATATAGGATACAATAATATGTATCTAAAATATGTATCAAATCAAATATAAAAAAATAATAACAAATAAAGCTTACATTTCTGTCGGTTGGGTTCACAATTGACATGCGTGAAACCATATTTAAAAAACATAATCAAGATACAGAGGTTATCTTATGGAGTGTTGGGAAATATCTACTCTGAGTTTTAGGTAGATATGTTTAAAAAGTATAAAATGAAGCATTACAGGTATCCACAGAGATGACGTCACAGTAAGTAAACCATAATACTTGTGTAAACAATTGTGGACCATGTCCCCTAACTGAGTTTCAGGGAGTTAATATAGTATGTTTTCCATGACTTTTCCCAGAGCAACTTTCACACCTCCTGCCAAGCCCTGTGGCTACATTGTAAATTCTTCCATTCAAAAGAAATAATAATAGTTTTGCTGCAAAGATTCACTCGTATAAAACTTGACTGAGGATTGAATTCACAGACTTATTAAATACAGTCCCAAACACTGTGCTGTTCAGATGACCCAGTTGGCTTGGCAGCATCCATCAAACCTTTCAAATGCTCAGAGCAAGCGAAGCAAGTGTTTAGTTTCAAATATTTGAGTCCCCCCCCCCCCCCCCCCCCCCCCCCCCCCCCCCCCCCCCCCCCCACCACCCCCCCCCCACATCATTCTCCAAAAATGCCTGTCTGAAGAGGAATGTTCTGGAGCTGCTGTCTGTCCACACTGACCGAGTTTGCTCATTCTCAGGGAGTCGTGAACTCTTGTCCCGCCACTGCTCCCTCACTGGCTGCGCCCACCCGAGGACTTGGGCCACACCAAACAGGAAGTGTTCAACAAGTGGAAGCTTTGGATGTTTATCTCGCTCCCATTCATCCAGCCCCCAAAAATCGAAAGGCTCTCCTGACTCCAAGCCACCGAGGAGCCATCAACAGGCCATCGTGGGTTAGATCTGGGCTAGATGGTACCAGACTGGGAGGGTCCGCGACGCCCACGGGCTGGACTCTTTCACCTCTCTCACAGTCTTCAAGGAGCCATGCAGGGAGTCATTCACCATGTGCCAACATGGTGACACCAATACATTGTTGAGTCTTCAACAGAACGATGCCGAGAGCCACTTCAAGTCCACCTTTGACCTTGAATGGAGTCCAAATCACAACCATCAGAAGCAACCTCAAATCAGCACAGAGGAACTGGGAGTGAGCAGATGTGTTCTGAGGACTCTGGTGGAGTCATGTGGTGGAGCCTGCAGCAGGAAGAGGAACGCGCTGTTCAGAAACCTACACAATATGCAGCTATTACAACTCCCTGTCAAACAATGAGACGGATCCAAAACTCAAGGGTTCAGGAGAGATATGAAATGTCAACCTTAAAGCCGCCACACAATATAAATAAAGGGAGCACACGCAAACATCTGGAGGTTTTACAGCTGCACAAGCGAGGCCGGAGCGCAGCTGCTGGCGCTCGTGGTCTGTGGCGTTACTCCTCTTACGAGATACAAACGCGTATTGAGCTCAGCTCACATCTAATGGTTCATCAGCTGAAGAACTGTTTCCATAACAGAGAGACACGAACACACTTCTACAGAGCTCTGTCCTTAAGCCATGGTCACAAGCTTTATGGAAGATATACAGAGATAGACAGTCAAAGTGAGGGTGTTGTGTACAGTAAAAAGTCAATGTATACGTCTTAAAATGGAAATATGCATCTGAGCAAAGGATGATGCCACATCTACACCAGCTGAAGTATGTGCGTGGGCGCTGGGGTTACACCCAGACCTTCACTGTATATGAAGCTAAATGACATGAGCGCTCCCCAGAAGGAGGCACAGGTCAATCAACACCTAGTGTTTGGCTGCACTATGGATACCACCTCCACCGTTTTCATGGGAGGGACAGGAGGCAAATCAACATGGACCAAACTATAAAGTCAGAATACATGTCAAGAAAGAGGTCAGACAAACGCGCTGATGACTGCAAAAGTACTTCAAGGATCATTTCATGACCATGTGTAATCAAGATCGAGTGAATTGAAATGTAGTTTCATGTGGTTTCCTAAATGCCAGTCCAGTTTTAGCTGGTTCTTATCACACTGATGGTCACGGAAAGGTCATGATTGACACATGAGACTGGCTCACAGTCCTTCAGTGGCTAATGTGCAGAATCTGGTCCTAAATGTGCGAGGAGGTGACTTTTGTCTTCATCAGTCTCTCCGGATTTGTAAAAACGGGACATATTCATGTGACGCCACAAGAACAAAGAAGCTGAAGCAAGTTTACCACGTCATGTTGTATGAATACATGAACACAAATACAGCAACTGTACGGCAATACTCTCAGTAATAACTACAGGCAAAGTGGCCTTGGTCGAAACTCTTGCAAGTGTATCACAAAGCAAATGAAGGAATGTAAACACAGCGAGTCTGTGGACTACAGGCTCCTTAATGAACAAGGTGCTGCGGATCCCGCACACCTCATTTATCTGGTGAAGAACACCTCCCCACGACACACTCAAACCAACACAGATGGAGCATATAGAGAGACGCTTGTGTTTCGTAAACCAGTCTCACTAATCCATTTGCTCGGTGAGGTGTTTGGGAGCTGGAGGGAAAAACCCTGCGAGCAGCTTGAGATTCCACGAGGAGAAGAAACCCTGTGTCCTGTTGGCACAGTGACCCAGACCTGGATACTCAGCGGGAACATGAACCTGCTCTGCCGCCGTGAAACAAGATATTAGCAGGAACGCTGACACGGCAGAAAGAGCTGACAGAGACGGGACGGGGACGAGCTTCCATGTTTGTTGCGTGGCTGAGCGGTGACTCACTCAGCCAGATCTCAGCGGAGGAAACAGCAGCAGCAGCAGCAGCAGCAGCGTGAGGAGGGGAATTCACTTCCAGCCAGACTCCGTCTCCCTGCACATACAGTATCACCACATGGAGCATAAAAGCCCCTCTTTCCGCCCCTCACTCCTCCTCGCTGCTGCTGCTGACAGACACCTGAGGTTCTGCTGACTGGAGACATCCTGAGGCGCCTGTCAACGGGGGTCAGAGATCCTCAGCTGGAAAAGCCGTCCAGCGCGAGAGGATACTATGTGAGGACTCACCGCCTGTTGCAGCAGTGGGGCAACCTCTGGTGCAGACTGGGGAAGCACAATGGGAGGTGAAAAAAACGTGCAGTTCATAGGGTAACCACTGGGGGCCGACTCCAAAAGGGAGCAAATCCCCATAGACTCCCATGTTAAAATGATCAACTTCAGAGCTGAATGAAACATGTTTAAAGTCGGGTGCAAACTTCAGTTTTGGTCTGAATCAGTCACTTGTGTTACCATGACAACCGTGCAGGGGGTGAATTTTTTTTCTCACTCGCTTATTGTTATTTGACCAATGTTTGAAATTACACCTGATAAAGGGCGTGGTCTCTTGACACCCGAGCCGACCTGTTACGTACCGCGGATGAGGTGACGGCACCACGAGCCGACCCACAGCTCCGTCGTGGGACACGCCCACAATTTGCCACAAAGCCACTCCGCTGAAACCAACGGGTGACGTCACGGACGCTACATCCATCTTTATATACAGACTATGGTTGTCACATGCTGTATATTACAGAACAAGGCTGAGGCAGAGGGATGGACTGAGGAGAGAGCAGAACTCCTCACACTCATACTTTATAGTTCATGAAAATGCTAAGGTTACTAGAAGTAATGCACAATAATGAGAATGAAGGAGCTGGATACAGTACGTGTAGATGTTTACAGTATGTGTCGCCCTCTCTGTGTTCTCATGACAGTGGCTCATAAATCACACAGCTTCCTGCCATATTCTATGGGACTCCCAGGCATCCTCAGAGGAATGCAGATGAAGTGATACACATTCCTAAAGTCACATGATGTGATCCGGATCATTTTGTGACTGTGTCACTAAACCCCCAAGTATCAGATACAGTGTCTTCCCCTGTATATTCAAAAAATATCATCAGGTCACATGACCCAATCACCTCCACTTCTTTGGGCATTTGATGGAAAATGAAATCCCAGGTGGACATCACCAAAAATCAGTCATAGAGTTGAGTTTAAAGGTGCAATGTGTCAATTTTGTCACATCTAAAAATATTACAAAACAATTACACACTGGCCATTTTCATGAATGTATAATCACATAAATGGTTTACTTTTTCTCCAGTAACATAAAATGAGCCCGTTAATGTATATTTACATGAGGAGAGGGGGTGCTCTCTATGGAGGCCGCCATGTTTTTAGAGCGGTAAAAGTGGACATACTCAACATCTTTTGAGTTTTAATGAGAACTGAAGTCTACCATAGGTTCTCCTGCATGTTCAGAAGGGTGAGGGTGAGGTGATGGATACAGCACGCAACTTCACCACTAGAGGTCACCAAATCGTACACACTGCACCTTTAAACTGCACATTGAGAGGTGCTGTGTCTCTTTAAGGGACATCTTCTCAGTGTCCTGTTCCCCACTCTTTTCCGGTTTCAGATTCTTGCTCCGGTGCCAGTGATACAGGATCCATGTAAATATGCAGAGTGATGAGATTTTCTGCTCCGCAGACCAGAACTGTTCATAACTAGCTAGTGGGAATCAGCAGACCTCGTAAAGAACAACAACATTACCGTGCTCCTCTGGAATGTCAACTTGGACACAACATGGAACCAAAGGACACAGCCTCAGCAGAGACAACTCCTCCACTAACACAACGTTACACTTCACTCTCGCTTTTCCTATTGTCCCCCTCAGCGCAGACCCGTCCACATGTCCACAACCTGGGGGCTGATGAAAAGTGCTTTGTTTAATCACCCTTGTCTTTTTTCATCCTCTCCATGATAATTACAGACACATAAGTGGAGCAATCATCATTATTCACAAGAGGTTAGAAAAACAGCAACGCGTGGATGCACACGGGAGCTATTTCATTATTCCAGCAGGTTTTAACAGTCCATTAATCCCACACAGCTCTGAAGAGCAGGGCTGAATATATTCAGCATATGGACTATATATGATGTACTATATATTTGAGTGTGCGTGTGAGTGTGCGTGTGTGTGTGTGCGTGCATGTACACACAATCACATATATAAAGTAAGTGAAGAGAAAAATAAAAATGATGTAAAATAATATAGGCTATAAAATATCCATATAATAATGTTTTAACTTCCATCTGTGCATACATACATACATGTGTACATGTATACATAATATACACATAGTATATACGTACATACAGACATACACACATCCATACATACATACAAACAAACTTTATATACAGGTTACATAGCTCCGTTTCATCCCCAAAGTTATTTATAGTTATAGTTATTATATATTTGCACTGTATATATTTTCATTGTATTATTTTATAAGTTGATATGTGCACATATCATCATTGTATTGCATTTTTAACATGCTGCCTTTTAAAATTCCCTTTATTGTGTATTATTATTATTATTTTGGTTATCTTTGAAATTAGACAACATTAGGACTATAATAGATTGGGCATTCAGGAGGAATTTCATTGTGCAGGGAAACTATTCTTACTGTCTTGAACATACATGCCGGTTAACAGCAGGTTTAAAAGTTCAGATAAAGTGAAATACAGTTAGAGTTGCTTTTGCATGTTTAGAAATGGAGTAAAAAAAATAAAACACTTCACATGACACACACTACATCTTTGGAGCCACAGCTTCACAACACTCATCATTAAATGACTCCTTTAAATCAAAAAACGAAAAATTCAAAGTATCAGGCTTATTCTTACTTACAAACAAGCTCACACACACACACACACACACACATACACACCACTCTCACCACCAGCGTGCCAATTAAAGCTGGCGCCATTGATTTGCACTTCAAACATTGTCACACCACTAAACAGGAGGTGGCAAACTGATGCAGCCTGTACTTATTCTTTCACTGCCAGTGTCATTAAAGCACATTATCGATGTCACGGAAAATAAAGAGGTACTCTTGTGTCAGTGTGGACATGTGTATAATGTAAATAACTGCTGCTACAACACGGTGTCCTGTATCAGGAGGAGCATCAGTGCTGTCCTGCCTCGCCGAGTCATGTTTGGGGCACGAGGCCCAGACGTCACAATGTAAACAGATGAGACGGCAGCACAACAACCAGTGCAGCGTCAGGTTCTTCCTCTGTTTCCATCAACATCACGTCCACAAAAACACTGCGCGGGAATATACAGAATCTATAGGCGAGGGACAGGACCACGTCTGAGCATGCTGAGATCGACTGCATCATTAATTGTTTTCATTGGTTTAGATCCTAAGTCCTCTCTGTACAGAAATGTCTTATGTCCATTTGGAATTGATGATGTAATCATTCAGAGCTGCTTGCTTCAGACCAGTACAGAACACAATATACAGTATATAGATAATCAATTACAATGTTCGCACACATACAAGGCTACAGCTGCTTACATGCATAGTACATGTGCGGTCACTTGATGTTCAGCCATGTTAGCGTGGAAGGGGGAAATAAATGGTAGTATTCATTATTTCTGCACCATGGCTGCTGATCGCCATTATGTCTTGTGAACCCAAACGCTGCTATGAAGAAATGTTCCTGGAGAAAAATGTGACACAACGGACTTCTGTTGTCTACACTGGAAAATCCTGGTTACTGCCCCCTAGGGGGCTCCAGGAGCTAGTGCAAGTGTTTGAAAACATGGTCCTTACCTTCTGGTCCACTATGGAGCACACCAGGTCCTTGACAGCAGACAGCGACAGGTCACTGGCCTCCAGGTTGACCGTCTCTCTGGTCAGTCCGATCTGCAGCAGGAAGGAGACCCCGTGGAAGGAGCTGCGGGAGTTGGTGGGGCTGGGGGCGCTGTGGCTGCCGTTGGACAGCCGCGTGTAGAGCGGTCCGGGCAGGCACGGCGGCGAGGGCGGGTGGTGCGCTTGCAGAGAGTGGAGGTAGGCTCGAGGTAAGGACGGGGGAGAGGAGGCAGACATTGGGTTTCTTCCAATGAGGACGTGAACTGCTGAATAGTAGAGGGTTCAGAGAAGGGGTGGACTCTGCACAGGGGGGGATCTGTGCTCCTCATGTGTCGCGGTGACTTGCCACTAGATGTTGTTATCAAAGCAGCATCGTTTTTGGATATAAAGACGGAGGTAACGGACCCGCCCACCTGAAGTCACACACCATGCACTCATCAATGAGGAGGGGAGGCGATGGAGCGAAAGTCTGGGAACAGTCCGCAGGCGTGTGCAGGAAGATCTCCGCCACAAGCCTCATACCCTGAAGTGGTGTTCCCTCTCCTTACTGAAGTCAGTAATCCACTCCGACCACAGGAAACCTGTCACAGAGAGAGAGAGAGAGAGAGAGAGAGAGTTACTTTCACAATGAACAAACTCTTCATCTATGTGAAGGCCTGGTGAAGCTCCGCTGAATGAATGAATCTTCAGATCAAGCTCCATGGATCCACAGGGGGTCGTGGCACACTGCCTGGGGACATGTGAGATGTTTCCACATTCATTAATTCAATCTAAAATCTCAATTTATGGCAGTTCTGTGTTGGCATGGTGAGGAGTGTTTGTGTTACATCTCTCTGGAACATTTTTTTTTACATTTCATTAAGACACTTAAAACATTTTGGATACGGTCTCAGCTAATCTGGGTTCACATTTCTTGAATTATTCTCACAAACCAAGATGAATATGTTTGTATTCTATTTTTTGTTTTGTTTTGGTCAATGCATTTTTATCTCATCTTTTCTCCCAGCAAATTCTCATCTTTAAATTCTTATCTTCTTTTGCTATTTATCTTTTTGCTACTTTAATCATTGTTTTGTGAATTTTATGATTAGTAATTTTGTTTTTGAAGAAAAATAAAGAGGTGGGTCTTCTCTCTCTCTCTCAATATGACACTATATATTACATAAAAGCACTATTATTGCCATAATAAGAAGTTTTCATTTTAAATAATTATATATATATATATATATGTGTGTGTGTGTGTGTGTGTGTGTACGTGTATGTAACACCATATACTGAATTCTTTCACTTATATAATAAGCATATATAATAATAAAGTTAACGTCCTAAAGAAGTCATGAAAGAACAATTTTGTTATTCTTTACCTCATTGTTCCTGTCTCTATTATTACTTGCTGTTGTGTCTTGTGTTTTTCTGTGTTTAGTTGCGTTGTGTTGTGTCCTTGCTTTGTTTTGATTGTGTCCTGGCTTCCTGTTGCTGTCTGTTAGCTCCAAGCTAACTCCTGTAGACCATGCTAACGCATCCCTGAGCGCTATCACTGCTTTTTAATGTTATTGTGGCGTTTTTCCATAAGTTTTACTAAACACAACACGGTGAGAAGTGTTACACTTAACATGTCCGCGTGTGAAACGATACGAATAAACTATTTTTCTGTGTTTAACACATAAGCCACCTCCACACATCTGGAGCCGAGGCTCCTGAACATCTGTACCCCTCCCACCCGCGGCCGGGCTCCGCTGGACGGACTCAGGCAGAGCGGAGGCTGCCAGCAAAACAAGTTATACAAGGGGCACAATCTGCTGCTCCACCGGGACAGTCCGGTGGAGCTGAGCCGCAAACAAACACTGCAAAGCCGCAAACAATGAGGGGAAAAGCCCCAGTGACGGTCCTTTACCTTCAGAGTGAGGGAAGGGCGCTGCTCTCTCCATTGTGAGCGGAACGTCGGAACTTTTAAACTCCATCAACGGAACTTTTTCTCGTGTTGCACTTTCTCCTTCTTCTTCTACTACTTATATTTCTTCTTCGTCTTCTTCTTCTTCTTCTTCCGGAAGCTTCAGGATCAGTCAGCAGCGAGTCAACAGGCGTCCGCGAATCTCCTCTTCCTTATCTTTTTTATTCCAGATAGTAAATTCATGCGCATCTTATTATCCTTCCTCCAGCTGTGGCTGCTGCTCCCCCCGCTGGAAGAGAAAGAGCCGCGGCCGTCGCTGGGGCTTGAAGTCTTTTAAACTCCGGCGGAGGACTGACGCTCCATGAGCGGGCAGGAAGACTTGAACTACAGCCGCTGTGAGGCAATGGCGCCTCCGATGGAGAGCGGGGTTACTGCGCATGCGCGTTTCTTTTCCGTTATTTCAACTTCAGCGTGCCAAGAGAAAAACATCCCACACCAGAGCCGGTTCAGTTTGAAACACGCTGATTCCCCCGGTGGAGGGATCTCAGGGGCCCCTGCAGGAATCCACATGTGGCCCCTGAGTCTTAGGAAATGTCCACAACTCACGAATACACAACAAAGTAAAAACATGACTTTTCTGATCATAACTCCCACCACATACCTCCACCTCTCACCCTGCCAACATTCAACCTTCAACAAAACTTTTAAAATGTTACATTATTATATGTACTGTATTGATGTAACTCCTGTTAGTAGTACTGGTATTATTATTATCAGAATTTTACTATTATTACTATTACAATAACTATTATCATTACTATAATTAATATTTACGACAACAAATAAAATTGCTATTATTTTATTTTTGACCACTACTAGTATTATTACCGTTAATTTACTATTGCTATTATTGTTATCATTACAACTACTACTACTGTTATTATTGCTACCAATACTATCAGCATTTCCATTTAAGCTGCTATTGTTACTGTATCATTGTCTTGTGTGCAATATGTGTATTTCCTTGTGTATATAATGATTCTTCTTTAATTTCTCTCTCTGAAATTGTTTCCAAATCTCTGTCCCTTGTGCTGCTGTAACAATGAACCTACCCCCCCCCCCGCCCCCTCCAAAATTATGCACATCAGCCCATACTGTGCAGGAGTGGGTCAGAAATAAACCTCTGATTCCGTAAAGGCCAACAAATCCCAAAGTGAAAGCTACAAATCTCAAAAGTTCCAACAGCTGGATTATTTTTCGTTACAGATGTTTGAAGGAGTGATTGTGTTGTGTTGTTGGGTCTCCTCCACACACAAAAGCAGTTGTAATGTATTACATCATCAAGAGACTGATGGAAAACACTGACACATTATCTAACGAAGCACTCATGTTGGTGATGACCCGATACTCACCAGATTGTGCAACAAATTTTGGGAACTGCTCCGTTGACACGCTCGGTATGTGGGCTTTTATAACTCCACTGTCACATTTCACACAGTCTGCCTAAAGAGGAGCATTTAGAGGAGGGGTGACAAATAAACATCCATCAATGTTTATTAATAAATCAGTACTGTGGAAAGGTGGGGTCTATTTTCTTCGACCAGGACATGAGGCCTCCGCAGATGTCCTTCACTGTGATACAGTCCACCTCTGAGCCGCTCATCTTCTCCAGAAGCTGCACCGCCAACTGAGAGTCGTTACCCAGCTTACAGATCACATACACTGCAGGAGAGGACACACAACTGTCAGTGTGGACACACACACGCACACACACTTAAAGTGAATGTGGCCCATTTATTATTTATAATAGTAATCATCTTTTAAAGTTAAATTCAGCTCATTGATAAAGAAGAGCTCCCTTTCGTGGATTCAGAGCAGCGCCACCAAAATAACATTTTGAATTTTAATGCGAGTAAAGCAGGCCAGCTGCTCAGGTTGACCACACTTGTTTTGGAAAAGAGGTCACCTAGCAACCTCATTACAACCTTCTCCTTGGTGGTGTCCATAATAATCTCCAGGCCTGACGGAGTGAGACTGCGCAGGGGACAGAGTCAAACACAAACGACTACGCTCATTTCAAATCACACGTGCGGATCCTCAGTGGTGTTTTGACGAGTTACCTGGAGGCCGACGGTCACCTGACGTCTGCTGCTTCACCCGTCTGATTCTCTCCTGAAGTAACAACACGTCTTCATGTTTCTTGGCCTCCAGACTGGAGAGAGGGATGTCTGACAGGAACATGAAGGAAAAGACTCCAGCATACAGAAGAGAGGGCACAACATCATGAGTTTCACAGAATCATTTGAACCATCTGCTGATATTATCACCGCAGTAAAGGTCAGTAAATATCAACATTGGTTTGACCAACATTTACCAATTCAATCTGATTCTCATACAAATCTATTTAAGGTTTCTCCAACAGAGGGCGCCATA
>JAFBJT010108538.1:0-10024 GCA_016785325.1 Chascanopsetta lugubris
TGCGCCTGACCTGTGCGGTGCATCTCACCAATGACGGATGGTCCCGCTCCATCCCCGGGCCCAGTCATCTGTAATGATGGAGAATAAACTCATATTACACTCGGCGCCTTTGGGACTTAGCTCTCTGGAGAACGTGAATGCGGCGTGAAAGAGCGGGCCGAGCGGGAGTCGGAGCGGAGGCTGTGAAGGGTACGGGACAAAGGAAGGTGGCGGGAAATGAATCGAGGCCAGATGACAACAGAGAATAGGAGGAATTGACAGAACGGGGGAATAGGCCGGAGAATGGTGACGACGGAATAGTCAGTCCTAAGTGTGGGAGGACATTAAGCAGAGCCGTGAGGTGAAGAGGGGCCTTTTTATACTCCGTCTAATGCATTCTGGGAATTTTCAGAGGCCTCTCCGAGGGCATTGTTGTGGCTGCCAGTGTGACAGAGTGCTGTTGTCCTCAGGGTCAGAGTCTCTCTGTCCAGCCTTCATCCAACTGGACGAGATCGATCAACAGTTTAGGCCAAACTCATTTTTCCACCGTTCTCATTCAGCTGTAGAGAAATGAGTCTCTGTTGATCGATATGTTGATCTGTTGATCGATTAATATTAGACTCTGTTGAGTCTAATATTAACCGATGGGTGTAGAAGCAGCTTTGTGTGGACGTTGAAGTCGTTTAACCATGTTTATTTTATGCTTTTTTTTGTGTCAAGAAAAAAATGTAAAGATGTCTGTGTGAGATTCACTCAACGATGACATAGTTCTGAAGAGAGAGGAACGTTGACTGCCAAAAAAGTCCCCCACATATGATGCTGATCAAAGCATCACAATGGCCCCCTGCTGGCTGGCAGCAGTATAAAGAACCGGCACCAAGTCAGGCACCGGCCCAGAACAAGTCCAGGAACCCGTTGGTGGAAAAGGGACAGTTGTGGAGCAAAAAAGCCATAGTGGTCAAACTGTGGTACTGCACCTTTTGTGTCATAATCTCTCTTATTCATCAGGTCTCTCCAGTCTTAAAATTCATATGTTGTCTATCTGTTCCCTTATACTTCTCCCAGGTATAAAAAAAAAAGTGGGCATCCATTAATTCTCTTCTTATCTGACCTTCTTTTCTTTCTAGTGTAAAGATGGTGTTGCTGTGGACGGCGGGTGACGTCTTTAAGACCACCTACTTTGTGCTGAACGACAGCCCCGCTCAGTTCTGGGCGTGTGGTTCTATCCAGATCCTGATCGACGTGGCCATCTTGCTCCAGGTGCCCCTCTACGGCCGGGACGCGAGGGTCAAGTTCGGCTGAAGCTGGACGTTTTTTCCTTCGAGGTGTTTTTAACAAACCTCGGCAGACGCTTAGAGACCGAACCAAAGAGAAAACCAAAGTCAGTGCAGCCTGGAATCAAATATTCTCTCTGTGGACGACATATGATGCAGACCCAACCGTTTTTACCTCCAAGAGCCATTCAATCCATTTTTATAAGTGAGATTTCGAACACCACCTCCGTGCCACTGTGTTGGCAGCTGTTACAACCTGTTCCGTACTGCTCTGCACTGGGACCTACTGATGAGTCTCCTGCGTCACTCTCCACGCGCGTGTGTGTGTGTGTGTGTGTGTGCGTGTGTGAGAGACAAGAGTGTGTAGGCATGCTTACTTCGTTTATACCTGCGATTGATTTTTGCCGCTGGCATCAAAGCGCCAAGCCCAGGCCACAGAGGCAGCAGCAGCAGGCGCGAGTGAGTTGCGGAGATGAGTCGTGGCTCAGTGTGTCATGACTCTGCTCCGTGGTCTGACCGACAAATCACCGAAGCTCTGATTCCAAAGAACACGTGAAGACGCCACGTGATGTTTTCACTTGACCTCCATCACGAAGGTCATACTCAGACACCAAAGAACACAACAGATGTATGTTGTTTGATTTCAGTCCATCCATTGACTTTTAGGGACTGACTCAAAATGACTTTTATTTGACTTGTGTCAAACTGGAGCCACCTTTGCCCCGTACCTCAAAAATATTCGAGGTAAACACCGTAAACGGTGTAAACTCATTGAAAGAATACCATGGCTGTTAATGGTATTTGGTCAATGATTTTAACATTTCAGTTTTTTTCAAACGTCTGCTTTAATCTGGTTGCATGAGTTGCATAACCCCAATGCAGTTAAACATTTGTTACTCGCGTTGAGTCAGCACAAAGAGAACATGACATAAAACGACATGTGACTGGGGGTGAGACGATACTCAAAAACAGAATGGAAAGTTGAGCCTGATTTGCGTCGGGTGAATTGTTACAACAGTGGTCATTCAACTGAGTACAGAATTCAGTTTGACTCTCCTAGCACCTCTAACTCTCACTGACCTCGGAGGGGCCCCATTCCATTATGACATAAAGCGTAAATCCACCAAGTGGAAGCACCCGCTCTTTAATCTAAAAGTATTCATCCTCTTTCAGTCCCGTAGTTAAAAACTTCAATTTCCTCTTCCATGAAATGTTGCGTCGTTCATATCGTCGAAATTACCGATCAAATTGCAAAACACCCGCACGCCCCCTTTAACCCGTGTGATGGCTGGTGATGGTGATGCTCATTTTCAGTGTTACATCCTGCTGCTTGTCAGTGCGCCCTCCTCTTTATGGTCAGACACAGTTGAGTTGTGGTGGGAATAAAGTTGTAAACCGTTAAAACGACCGGAGCAAGGCTGTTCGCTCGGATCGGGTCGTTAGCTTTTCCCCCCTGCTTCATTTACTTTGCCGCCATGTTTTCTGCTGAGTCCACTTTTAGCCGCCCTCGTATGACGGTCGTCACGGAAACCTTCTCCATCCATTCGAACGTGCCGAAACAACAGTAAATATTCAATTCAGAAGCTCTGTTCATTTGATACAGGAGCCTGGAGGAGTGTCTGTCGGATGAAAACCTGAGCAGTCCATCAGTAGTCGGCGCAGGTCCCGGCATGATTTAATGAAGTAATAATGCCACCCGCTTATTAAGTGGTTCTGTCACACGCTCGGCTCAGCAATCTGAGTCTATCTGTTCATCTACACCTGTCTGTGTAGTTCTGCCTCAGCACACATCGTGTTTAAAGTGCCTGCGGCTTTCAGGGAGGCTTTTGAGTGATTGTCCTAAATGTAGAAAGTGCTGAGCGAGCAAGGACAAGGCCTGTGGCCATGGGTGTGTCAGAAATGCTGTGTTTGCATTTGATGTAATGGTTTGAACTTTAAAGTGTGGAAACTTATTCCAGTAGAGCTTAAATGGACATGTCAAAAGAATAAATGCCCACTTGTAGTTACACTCGCCAATAGTTGTGAATTGTGGACAAAGTCGACCTGAGCTCCTCAGTCCCAGATTTCCAAAGAACAAGGCTGTTGGAGATGTAACATGTAAACATGTATAAAAGTAGTTTTTAATCTGGAAAAATCAGAGGATTTATTTCAATACTTCTTTTTTTTAATTATCAGTGTATTAGTACAGTGTGTCAGATTTACATCTAATGGCCAAAAACGAGTGGGTTTGTACCTTGATGGGAAGAGTAATGAAAAGAACAATTCGTTTTCAGTCCTCCACACACCACAGCTTTAGGTTTCTATTCAAGAGCCCTGGGTCTTTCAGCTCAAGACTATTGATTTTCTGCTGAGGTCGGCACAATTTCATCCATCAACACTTCACCTGGCTTTTTATACGTTGAAGAAAATGTATTTTTCTGTTATTTCTATTTTTATTTATTTTTTTACATACTGTTCCCACAAACCAAATCCAGGCACGGGCGCAAATGTCCGAGGAGGAGCGCGAGCGCTGACGCCCGCCTTCAGAACACAGAGTGTGCGAGTGCGCGGAAGCAGAAGCGGGGAAACTATTTTAAGTGCAGGCAAAAAGTAAAGGAGGGTGAATCCTCTCAAACTAGAGGACGACAGTCTGAAAGAACCAGGGAGAGAAACGTTGTGTGCCACAAATGTCTCTCTATGGGCGCTTTAGTGTCCAGTGAGACCACTGTGTGTGTGTGTGTGTGTGTGTGTGTGTGTGTACACACTATGACCGTGTAAGTCATGCATTCTTCACTTTCCGTTATCTCTCTGCCATATTGTGAAGAACGCGAATCGTATCACCTCGGAGCTGCGTGAACCACAGCTGCGCCGCAACCGTTTCATTAGCGCATCCGGATGTATGCGCTGTTATCGCTGGATCCAGATGTGTATCTGTATATTGTTCTTCCCTCCAGCAGCGGCTCGGAATAGAAGCACGCCCGGATGATTTTGTTTCATATCTGGGCTCCACGTGGCCTGTAATTCTCACACACACACACACACACACACACACACACACACACACACACACCAATAATCCCTCAGCCAAATTCTTATTAAGGTAAAAATACTGCTCCATGGTGATTGGAGGTGTGACCTTTTCCTTTTGCATATATTTAGTTAATATCCTTGATATAGATTTTTTTTTTTTTAAGCCTTTATGTGAATTTCAGTTACTGTGTCGATGTTTTGCAGCATTTTGTGAAACTACAACCAGAGCTCATAGTTGCCTTAAAAAAATGCAATATCACCCGGTTCAGTTCAATGTTACGTAACAAAAGCATCTACATGCAAAATGTAAAACAACACGAGAGACGTCTCGTGTCCTAAAGAGTTTACTATCTCACGGAGACATGTACATGTATGAATGTAAAACATTTATCATGTCATTTTCCCAAATATAAACTATTTATGTTCCAGTGTATTTCAAGCAGTTTGATTTGAAATGAATGGAGGAGAAAACACACTCTCTCTCTCTCTCTCTCTCTCTCTCTCTCTCTCTCTCTCCATCCCTTTATCTGAGCATCTGTGACTTTCCTTGCGTTTACATTTTCCTCGTGTGTGTGTGTGTGTGTGTGTGCGTGCGTGCGTGTGTGTGTGTGCGTACGTGTAGAAGGGTTTGTGAATATTTCATTGGCTCAACTGGAATTGGAGGTTGTGTGTAGGTGTTGTGTAATTGGTCTGAGCTCGTATATGTATGTGGACTTGCATGTCTGTGAGTGTGTGTTCTTATAGAGAAATTCTGCAAACAATAAAACACATACATATATATATATATATATATATGTGTATATGTATATATATGTATATTTATATCATAATAGAGATGACCCAGGAAATGGATCAGGGCATGGATCTTATTAAATCCACCCAAATTACGACCTTATTTTAAACGTGGATTACATAATATCCATTACACCAAGATTTGTATTCTACTAATCAGTCCCCCCCCCCCCCCCCCCCCCCCCCCCCCCCCCCCCCAGTCCTGTAATCCCATACACTGCCCCTTGTCTGACCTCACCGCAGCCCCCTGTTATTCATGTGCTGGTTAACTCAACTCACAGACATCAAGAATGTATTTGACTTGTATAAAGAGCCTAAAATTGCATATTGCGATATATTATATATCATAGTGCCTGCAGCTCAGAGACTCGTGGCTGACAGTGTGGTGCTGTGTATATCAACCTGGAATATCAGCCTGAAATCACAGTCTGATCAAAGTATGCCTTTAAATCCCCTCGATACACCGGCCCCCACTGTGTGTGTGTGTGTGTGTGTGTGTGTGTGTGTGTGTGTCCGGAATAAATCTTAAATTCTATCAGAGAGGATCCTATAGTCCAAATAGATGAAGGCGCAATTGGGAGGCGGAGCTTAGAGCTGCTCTGTTGTCTGACACGTGCCAGAGAGAGAGTGAGTGAGTGAGTGAGTGAGTGAGTGAGTGAGTGAGTGAGTGAGTGCAGGTTAATTGAGATGTTTTCCTCCAAAGCCTTAATCCCCCCGGGGCAATGCGTCTCACGCACACACACACGCATGCGCCTCACCAGGCTGTAGAGTGGCAGCAGCGCGGCGTTGACAGTAAAATATTAAAGTGGATACAGTAGATAACGGGAGCCCCTCCATGGTTAATAGATGAGCCGGACCCGGACGGACGGTGCTGCACCTGTTGGCGCCTCCGCATGTACTCATCTCCCGCTGACCTGCCTTTTACATCCATTAATAATAAGCTGAGTCCGTCGGCCTCACGCCGTCAGCCTGACATCCGTGGGTCTCATGACACAAAGTCAAGTGTTATTCTTATCACAACGACTCACGACTCGGCAGATACGGGGTATTTAACGCGTGTCGCCGCCGCGTCCGCCCGTCCTCCACTCGTCCATCCATCCATCATCCGTCCAGCGGCGGCCGCATGGTCGGGCACGTCCGTCCGCACGGTGGCTGCTTTGAATGATAGATGAAGGGAGCAAAAATAGTCCACCTGTCCTCTATGTCTGTGATGTGCCGCTCTAGACCCCCCCCCCCCCCCCCCCCCCCCCCCCCCCCCCTCCATCTCCATTTATTAATGATGGAGTGCACTTCGAATGTCTCGGTGAAGTGTGTGGGGCTTGAAAGGTGCAGGGTGACACCTATGGGTGACATCTATAGGGGACATCTATAGGTGTGTGTTGTATCCGTCGCCTCATCCTTTCCCTTTCTGGCTCTCATGGAGAACCTACGGTGGCCCGCAGTTGTCATTACAGCTCAAAAGATGTTCGGTACGTCCACTCTGGGCTACTGGAAAAACATGGCGGCCCCCCGCCAGGACCCGATCCTGATTTAAATATACATTAAAGGGCTCATTTTTAGGGTAATGTTCAAATGATGTCATACATTCAGACGGTTCATACAAATGTACCCAAATCGCACGCACTGCACCTTTAATTCGGAGGCAAAGCAGTTTTCACACAAGGTGAACAGTCCAGGAAACGTCTGCGCAGACGAAGCTAAACTTCACGCCTTTTATAGATCTGCGCTTTGATGTCTGCAGGAAGGTATTTGAACATTCAGGCTGCAGCGATATTCTCTTTGAAATCTCGTCTTCCTGTTCTTGCTACACTTCCAGCAACACGCCGGAACGTTCTTGTGACATGAGGACGGAGTTTGTGTGTGAACAGGCTCATCTGGAGTGAAATGGCAACATCTTTGCAACAACTTTTCAATGCATCAGTCAGAGTCACCTCACAATCACGTTTACTCCGATCAAAGCAGATGAAAATGTATTTTCGTTTTGTCGTGCGGGCAAAATGAGATCCACGCCTCTTTAGGATCCACGCGCTCGATTAAAACACACACACACACACGTTCAATGACAGGCTCGCGTCAATGTCCGCGCCATCACGCACACACACAGTATAGGGGCCCATGCACGCGGCCATCTTTTATTTAGCAAATGAAATGTATGAGGGTTGAAAGTGCACTGTTTTATAGAGACATGATGCAGCTAAAGGATGATGATTCCACTTTATCGTGTATTTACCATGTAACACATAAGTGAGGTCACAGACGTGTGATGACATCATAACAAAAGAAGGGACTAGTGTCACCACTTCATCCTCCATACAGTATCATCAAATACTTTTTTTCTGAATATTTTATATATATGTATATATTTTTTGTGTGTTTTTCTATACTTTTTCATATTGTTTCTTTTTTATATTGTCACTTATTGCTGATCATTATTTTTTATTTCATCTTATCTTAACATATAACACAGCGCTAATAAACCTCATATTTCTCTGTGAAAAATTCAAATTGATGATGCAATATATTTTTCCTGGAAATATCGTCCCCCTGTATATATCTTACCCCGAACCCGCTCTGTCGACTTGTTCAGTCAGTATTACAAAGTATTAATCCCATAAATCAAAACCTGGAAGCACAGACGTCTCTTCAAACCCACTGTATTAGAAAGTATTTCTTTTGGCATAATGAACTTCCTTTATGCAAGTCGAACCCTGCAAAGGCAACCTGGGCATCGTCTCGGCAATGTTCCGACTTTTTGTTTTTCTGGCACCTCGTGTATCAGAGTAGACGCACGACCATCCCTTTCCCTCAAAAGTTAAATAAAGGGCAAAAGCAGTGACGGAGAGCGAGAAATGATAATAGGAATATGTGCTTAACGTATGCAGATGCTCTTATGTAAGCGGGGCCATTTTAATAGCTCAGGAAAATGAGAATGTCCTCCCTCTAAAGCAATTTCACTTTGCTTGTCTGCAGGAGCTGCCGCCTAATTTCACCTTTGGCCTCGTCTATATTCAGAAAGTTGAGGACAGGACACAGAGGAGGAGGGAGAAAGTTTTTGGAAACCGACAAAAAAAAATCCCGTCTCAAGTGTTTTTGGGGGTGGGGGGTGTGTGTGGGGGGGGGGGGGAGGCGGGGGGGGGGGGGGTTCATCGAGCAGATGGTTTTGAAAACTCACTGAGGTTCCGCAGCCTCGCAGGCGCGAGGAGGGAAGACAACAGATAGACGGCAGAAAACCTCGATAACAGAGCGGCGCTGCGTAAACGACAACAGACTGTGTCAGAGGCACAGGACGGGGTGAAAGAGTTAACAATGAAAAGCCCAAGACAGGGAGGGGAGGGGGAGGAGGGGAGGGGAGGGGGGGGGGGCGATGCGAGGCCCCGGAGGGGGGAAACAAAGTGAGAGTCGAACTGTGATGCTTTTGGGGAAAGTAGCGTAGCCAGATGGCTCTGAGCTCAAAATAGTCTCCTGGTCCCACAATCCAGCCCCCCTCCCTCCCCTCCCGCCCCCCCCTCCCCCACGCCCCCTCCAAAGCAAGACATGACAGGCCTGGTGCCCTGGGACAAGATCACAGCTTGAAGATGGATGAGTTTTTTCCGTGAGGTCAGCGAGAACAGAGACGAGCCGAGAGGAAGACAAACGATAAAGTAGCCAGAGGTGCAGCCTGTAAAGGGAGAGCTGCACTTTTTCAACAGGACGTGCGAGAACACGCATATCAGTCACTCTTTGCTGAGTCGGCCATTTGGAGCGGTGCAATACACCACTTAACATGTAGGGGGCAGAGCTCAACAAATCCTGCACACTGCACCTTTAAAACCCTCTGTGTGTCACTCAGTGAAGCTAAAGATGCGAAGCCCTTTCCGAGGCTAAACAAGCTCAGCTGCCCTTTCCTCGGCGACTGCCCCCTGTGGGGCGATGCGTGTCCTCCTCTTCTTACCCCGACATGTCTCAGTCTCAGTCGAGTCCACAGATGGTCCGATAGCTCTTTTTATTTATTTATTTATTTATTTTACATCCTGTCCTCTCTCACATTCAATTTGGAAGCGGTGAGGAGTTTGTGTGACGTGTGTGTGTGTGTGTGTGTCTGTGTGTGTGTGTGTGTGTGTTCACAATGACGCCTGTGCCACTAAGGTGTGTGTGGGTGTGTGCATGCTGTCTATAATGATGGAGGACGCAGTGCAGCCAGTGTCCTGTTACGTGGAGCGAGGACATGTTGATGTTGCGGAAGAGGCAGACGAGGCGCAGGCTGGACGCTAAACAGATCAGCAACGACAAACACTCAGGTCCCGGAAGAGACTGAAGAAGAGGTCTTTACCTGCATTCACTCTCAGAGTATGATAGTATAAGGGGTCAAATGAATTTATTTAAAAAAAAAAAAAAGGGCTTTTTCCTTGACTTTGCTCCATAAAGTAAACATCACACAAATTGAGATGTTCCATAAAAGTGATTTCAGGCTGTTGGATGGCTCGTAAAGGGAGGACACATGAGCAGGGAAAGTTGCTGAAGGTTATTCTAGTATTTTGCTGCTATTTCTTCAAGGTCCGGTGTCCTGGATTTTTATGTTGTCACATTCATATCATCATTAGTCATATTACCTACACACACGTTTTAGAAAGAGAGAGAGTCTCGATCAATACAGAAAGAGCTGCACACCTCAACTCTCACCACTTACTCTCTCATTCACTTACTTGTGACCCTCAGCCTCTCGCTCTCTCTCTCTCGCTCACTCTCTCTCTCGCTCTCTCTCTCTCGCTCTCTCTCTCTCTCTCTCTCTCGCTGTCTCTCGCTCTCCCTCCCTCTCTCTCTCGCTCTCCCTCCCTCTCTCTCTCGCTCTCTCTCGCTCTCTCGCTCTCTCGCTCTCTCACTCCCTCCCTCTCTCTCTCTCTCTCTCTCTCCCTCCCCCCTTCTCACTCCCCCTCTCTCTCCCCCTCTCACTCCCCCTCTCTCTCTCTCTCTCCCTCTCTTTGATTGGCTGA
>JAFBJT010108538.1:24385-37706 GCA_016785325.1 Chascanopsetta lugubris
GGACCGGGGGCCCGGCCGGCCCCTTTGTCTCTCAGTGGGAGTTTAGTCTGGCTGTGAGAAAAGCTCCTGTTAATTATTAATATCTCATTGACTTATAACGCGCGGCGGGCTTCAGAGGAGCCTGTGGGCAGGGGGAAGCTGTCACCCCGGGGTGGTGAGGGATGGCGGGATGGCGGGGGCAGGGGGGGGGGGGGGGCCCCCGGGGTGGTGAGGGGGGGGGGGGGGGGGGGGGGGGGGGGGGGGGGGGAGCCCGGCGGTTCGAGTCCCATCGAGCTCTTTAACCTCTTTGTGCCGCCGCGGTCTTATCCGGCGTAGGATCTGCGCTCGGGTCTGTGTGGAGCTATTCTGTTGAGTTCAGACGGAGGGTTCGACACACAGCTTGACAGAAGGAGAAGAAGAAGAAGAAGAAGAAGAAGAAGAAGGAGGAGAAGAAGAAGTGGAGGATGAATCTCACACCAAATTTAGCTTTGTGGTTTGTTTTCCCTCACAGGAAAAGGAAACGGATCGTGTTGACCTAAGATAACCTCCCATTGGTCGAAACGCTCCAATTCCAACACACCATCCTGGTCACAGCAGATATAATAAATGTCAGCGTTGTAGTTGGGCTCTCGAGTTTCAAGCCGATCGCAAAGTAAATACTCAGCATAAACACTTCACACCGCTGTCACCATTTTCTAAATTCACAAGTAATGATGTTTGCTGGAGTGTATTTCTTGCATCGTAGCTGACAGTGAACCACGCACGTGTCAAAACCACATCGTGTTACATATATAAGGGCTGTGCACAGAGCAGTGCTCTACGTACACAGCCAAAAATAGCTGCTATCTGTCCCGGGAGCTTAGAACTGCTGCACAGCATCTAGGGCTTTTTAACACCTTTATTAATGCTGATGAAGGTGAAGAGCAAAATTGTGAATATTTATGTTCTAATTCGATACATTAAAAGGTACAATAGTTGGGATTCGGGAGACATATCAACAGTAAGTGAATGATTACATCGAATCAAATGTTTGTGTTGTGTCATCATCATCAAATAAGGCTCCATTGACTTTCGGATATATCTAAAGCAGAGGTGTCAAATATAAGGCCTGCGGGCCGGAATTGGCCCGTCAGATGATGCAATCCGGGCCACAGGACGTTTTTCGCAAAATGTACAAAACTAAAGAGGTTGCAATTGAAAATCTCTTGGTATTATGAAATAAGTGACTTCTTACAGCATTCTTTAGCAGGACTACACCTAAATGCATTTAGACTCTAGGATATTTTTAAAAACCTACTGACCTACTACTTCCTCCTTCTTGCAGCCATATCTAGGTTAAAAAGGCGAATTTCCACTTTTCAATACCCTGACGTTTGACGGACATTTGTTTTATCGTGATCACTACTGGACACCACGGTCACTGTTTGATTCTAGCTGCTGTCCCGGGGGAGAGGGAGCAAACTAAAAAAGACATTTCGGTGGAATACTCAGAGGTATAAAATGTAAACGTCAGAAACAGAAAGAGCAAAAGGAAGGAAGGGAAAAAAAACAAAAAGAAGCAGGGCAGCGCTGCGGCTCTCAGGCCAAAGACAGAGCCGGCTGCACGAGGAGCTCGTTCCAAAAATTGATTGTGTTTACGTTTTCCTACAAAGCCGCCGATCCCAATCCATGGGAGAGAGAGGGAAACACAGATTAGACACTAAAGTTCATTAAAGACACTGTTACGTCATGTTTGTGGTAAAAGCCGCCCTGAACCACGATTTAGGGTCAAATCTAACGAGAAACACGACTCAGCATTTGTGACTGATAAATAACCGGGATGGATCAAGTGGGAGTTTGCAGCCAGGAAAGATATAAGACAGAAAAAACAATGTGGCGTTCATGTGTTATCAGTTAAACCGGGGGGACGTCCCCAGCAGTGGAAATGATAGAAACCTTATGCAACATGAAATTTCCTTTTGTAGCTACAATGTAAATATCCTGCTGCTGACAGAGCAGATGATGTCCGACACAGGCTGAATATTAACATGGAGGAGAGGGCTGCTCCCCAAGACTGAGGCCGGAGCCTCCAGATCACCACCCGGTGGCTGGTGGTCAACAAAAAAGCTCCATGTTAGTGGACGGGACACGGACCAGTCTAAAGTGTATTATCTTATCGTCTAACAATATGTGCGGTGACAGCTGTCAGCATCTGTGTGAAGACTATTTCAGTTTAAAGGTGCAGTGCGCAAAATTGAATTCCGATAGATCTATAGGGAGACACACAACGCTAAATAATCATGTTTGATTCTGTGTCATTAACTAGTAAAGGTCGAGTATGTGTCAATACTCGATGTCACTGAATCCAACGTCGTGAGCTTTTTCCTTCTGGATAGAAGGAGGGAGTAGAAATATGTCTTTATATGCAGAATATAAAATTCATAATATCTATTATTATTACATTTATTTTCTATTATTTTATTAGTATCATTATTCATTCATCTATTTTTATTATTATTATTTTGACGTAAAAGCTCTCTGATTGGGGATGAACTTTCTTTTGTGTATTCCCGAGCACACAATAAATGACTTACTGTAAGTATATTGTGTATTGTGCTCTGCGTTTCCACGGCAACACTTGGAGAGCCGCAATAAGCTGACCTCAGTTTACTCGCGCTGCCTCAGTCAGAACAAACAAAACCGAGCGGGACACTCCGCGCCTGATTCCACAGCTCCTGCGATGAACCAGGGGGCGCGGGGGACACAAAAGTGGGTCCCTGTGGTCTCGGCCTGGGTTCAAAGGTCACAGTGTGCGCAGAGCATGACTCACTGGCTCTCTATAGATGCAGGCACCGAGGCGGACGCCCCTCCGGCTGAAGCATTGAGTAACACCGTTGCCGCGCGGTTGACAGGCTTTTTTACGTTCGGCAGAGAGAGGAGATAAGTCCGTTTCCTTCCCACGCAGACAAACAGTGATGTGTGAGCGGCGGTTAACAGGACGGGACGGGACGGGACGGGACAGGACAGGGCGTGGGGCCGCGCTGTTGTCCCACATGATAAAACGCTCGCACTCTCCTCTGAGGATAACGGTTCACCAAAGGTCAAGACGGAGCCGAGAGCACGCAGCTCCGGCATGAACCTGCTCCGACACGTCAGATCCCAGCTCAATAAAAAAAAAAAAAAAGATTTAACGTGCGCTGCGAATTTTTTTTTTTAAAGCGCCGTTTCGTAACCGCGCCGGGCGACACAAAGCGCTGAAATATAGTACGCGACGTGCATTCCAGACCATCCCCTCCCCGTCTGACGGCAGCGCAAACCCGAAACCGCGTACATTATCGCAGCCTCGGACGCCATAGGACACCGGCGGAGGAGTGAAAGATAAACGAGGCTGAAATACAGTCTGCGCCTCAGAGGGATGGCCTGGCTCATAAAAGGAGGTGAAGGTGCCACCGTGGCCCCGCAGAGAATAACACGCCTGCCCCCGCCGAGGTCCGGTATCACAGATCTGCTGGCGTATAAATCTAAACGCGCTCAGCCTGAATGCCTGCGCCTGAGATCGGATCGATGGCGAGTGTCAGCGCAGGAGGGCATCACCTTTCTGCGGACACGGGACGACGCGGCGAGGAGTTCAGGGCGCCTGTCACTCACTCGGGCCGCGTGTTTACTCACTGCGAGTTGTTTGCATTCGCGTCCTGTGCAAAGCGAGGAATGAAAACAGATGTATTACATGTCACAAACAAGATAAGAAAAGTTGGCAGGGACACGGATAAAAGATAAGGTGTGAAATCAAACAAGCTGGGACAGGTATATAACGATTTGAAGGTGCAGATAGAGATGAAAGTCACGGGGGCTATCCTCAAAACACCCCGAGTAAAATCAATGAGCATCAGGGGATTTTTTTTGTAAACACTTGCAGTTCACAGGGTGGCCACTTGAGGCCGTCTCCAAAAGCGAGTCGATCCCCATTGACTCCCAGGTTGAAATGGTCAACTTTAGAGTTGTATCAAAGATGTTTAAAGCCTGGTGCAAACTATTGTTTTGGTCTCAGTCAGTCCCATGTTTTCCCCTGACAACTGTACCTGGGCGGAATTTCTTTTTCTTATTCTATTGAGAATTGAAATTTTGCAGAATTAAGGGGCGTGGCCTCTTGAGCAACAGCTGGGCCGACGGGGCATGTTCTGCGGATGTTGCGACACAACCGTGGGCCCACCCCCCAGCTCTACCTGTGCTCCGCCTCTGGATGACCTCTGGATGAACCAGGAAGTAGGAGGAGTTAGGCCTCAACAAGATGGCGAAGACTGAGGGGTTAAGGTGGCGTGTTCACTCATTGGTATAAAAAGTGATTTTAAACCAGAGCGAGAGGCTTCATGCGTTTTCAAACCTAACTCAGGTGAAAACGACAAATAACGACCATCCACCAATCAAAAGATGAGCTCTTTTATCTTTATACCGCAGCCGCCTCCCCTCTCGTCACTATCGCAGGGTGGAGCGATGACGAGACAGAAGCAAACAGCTGCTCGGCTGAAGGCGAGGCGCCGCAGTTATGGTCGTCCTGACGACCAACACCGAGCAGGCGGAGCAAATTTATGACATGCGATAAAACCAGAACTGCTCTACAGCGCGACTCGGTTTACTCGCTTTGCAGGAAGGAGGTGCAAGAAGACTCCCATGGCCTGAATCCAGGTGTATCACCACCGCCGATCATGCGTTTTACAAATTCACCTTGACGTGTGATTTCCCACGCCAACGCACCTGGAGCATCCAGCAAGACTGACATTCAAAACCCAGGCAAATGGTGCGTGCAGAGCAGATTCATGAGCTGAAACCGCTCGAGGAACGAACACTGGGTCGATCCGGTGATAATACCCGGAGTCCGGACAACACTGGGCGACCACCGGATTGTGTGGCGCAGACTCCTGAGGGCCTTTTCTTTGGACCAGCGTGTTTTGCTCAGGCTGATCGCGGCTCTCGTGCATTCCTAATGACCGGCCCTTCCTTCTATTCACGGCTTCACAACCAGCACCGGTGGAAACCTGCGCAGGACGTCCCCTCCGGTCATCACAGGTGACGCCACCGGTCTGGATTCCAGGGAGCTAGGGAGGAAGGGACTTCCTGTGGAGCCACGCCCGACCTGGATCTGATATGTTGGCGTGGTTTGCCGTTGCTAGGCGCCGACAACACCGACACGCGTTTCGCTTCACACTCGTTCCACGTCCGCATCAGAGCCGCCTGCGACTGATGCATCTGATTATCACAGTCGCCGTTGCAGTGATACCTCCAGGTATTTGCATACCGGCCATCTGCTGGGAACTGAGCGTTCTGACTGGTGTTATTCAATACACAAACCGGCGCACCACATGTGTGCATGAGAATAACAGCTTTACTGATAAGATGTGAGTGTGTGTGTGTGTGTGTGTGTGTGTATGTGTGTGTGTGCGTGCGTGTGCGTTGACTACTGCACTTTACAGTGCATGATACACAACAGTCATAAAAGGCCAAAGACAGTAAAAGGGAAGTAAGCATCATGTACTTTTATAACACTAAGCCGAGACAGGATTTATATCCCATATTATATTTAGATCCTAATCACTGATCGCAGGAAATCCCATTCATTCATCGCGCAATTATTCTATCCATCCATCGTGAACCTGCATGTTTCTGGCCCGTGCCAGTAACTTGAAGTAGTCCGGGATTCGAGCCAGGGACCTTGCGCTAACCCCCGACAAAATATAGCTAAAAGCAGAATCCTGACATGCTACGACCATTTTCACATCACACTGTTGGAACCACACAAGTGGAGAAAAACAGGGGGAATATTCAAACCACACCAAAAGGCCCCCGGCCCGGCCGAGCCAGGGTTTGAATGAGGAGTGATGGTGCTGTGAGGGAAGTGTTTCAACCACAGCACCGAAATTCAATTGATTCACTCGGCATCATTACACGCTCAAACCTCAGTCAACATCACATTGCTTGGATCATGAACGCTAAGGCGGTTAAAAAGGAGGGAAACGTGCAAATCCCAAACTGCAAATGAGCACGTTCGGGCCGACCGTCGTGTTGCACAGTGGGATTTTAAGAGGCGGAGTGACCTAGTTGTGAAAACTGCACGTTAGCTAAATTAGCGGCGGCTAACTGGTGACTCCACACAGATGACCTTGAGGAGAATCTATCACTGCTGGGAACACGGTCGTTTAATCACATTAACCGTTTGATTTTCTCTGGTTTCACTTCTCTGGTTTCACTGGTTTCACAACTCACAAATTACAATGGATAAATAACGTGATGAATACGAGCTCATAGGACCCTAGCTAACATTTGTGGAGCTTGACGACAAGGCTAGCTCGAGGTACTACAACACGACAAATGTAAAGTGTGACGCAACGTGTTTTGAGAACCAGACTTGGAAAAGCTTATTTCTTCTGCGTTTTCTTTCTGTTGACGTTAGCGTGTTTGTTTAATCTATTTTTAACGCGAGCTAGCGCGGCACATCTCAGCCCCTCGCGGCGCAGAAAAAACAACACTTAAGGAAAACCGATCGGTCCTGTAATCACACGGCCGCTGAACCCCTGCAACGCCGGCTTCCTGTCGGGTCCCTGTGTGACGGCAGGGTGCACGAACCAGGGTGGGGCCTCCTTCGCAGCTTTTATCACCGGGGACTAACCCTCTCTGCGGACTTTTGATCTGGCCTGGAAAAAAAAGAAAAAAAAAATACTTTCCCAACACTCACATTAGCAGAGGAGCGTCAGCCACAGGGAGAGGTTTACACTGTAAACCATTCGCCGCCGAGCGAAGATGTTTGCAGTGCGTCCTCTGCCAGACTCCAACGGGAATCCGGCGGTCCGGGGTTTCCTCTAAGTCCCTGGCCCTGGTTCAAAATACCTATATCAATATTGCATTAGCATCAACATGCCAATGCTGGTTTCTTCCCAGCAAACACCAACACCGGAGGTGTGGGATCAGAACCCATGTCTGGAATTCAACTTCAGACACTGGGAGCGCACGCCGTGATTAAAAGCTTCGGAAAGGAACAGTGTCGGCGGTTACGCTGGATTACAAAGGGCGCGTGAAGCGGCGGCGCGGTGCGAACCTGCCCCTGTGAGGCTTCAGAGATCCTCAGCACCGCCGTGAAGCAGCTGCTTGAACATAAGAGACGGGAAACAAAGAACAGACCAGGCCACGAACCACAGGAGATGAGTGTGTAAACAAAAACAACAACAAGACAGCAGGAGAACATCCTGCCAGTCATGTACTGAGACTTTTACATTAAAGGTCCAGGGTGTGGGGTTTAGAGTGAACTTCTTGCCAATTCTATTGGCAGAAATGTCAGATGACATGATTATATTGATGATTTTATGGATGCATAGTTATTCTAATGTATGAATTTCCGTTTCCATAAACTAGAATCAACTATGTTTACATAAGGAGCAGGTCGGACGCCGCCATATTGCACCACCATGTTTCTACGGTCGCTCAGAATGGACAAACGACGCACCTTTTGAATTCCAATGTTCCACATGTTGTTCTATACATATGAGAGGGTATACAACCTCTCACCACAAGATGTCACTGCGTCCTATACGCTGTACATTCAAGATCATATAAATCAAGAAAAATGTAGACAGACTTCATTCAATTGAAAAAAAAGACGTCTATATTAAAGTGGGATCAAATCATTACGCCTAAAGTGAATAGAGTACAATGGTTTATGATGGATGGAGAGTCATGCAGTGCATTCGTTGGCAGTGCTTCTTCTCTCACACCCACCAGGGGCAATTTGGGGGTTCAGTTTCTTGCCCAAGGACACTTTGGAATGCAGCCTGGAGGTGCCAGGACTCAAACCACTAACCTCCTCGTTGATAGAGGACCATGTCTCACCTTGCAGTTCGTTCTATGCCGTCTGCGAGTGGTTTCAAACTCCTCCTCCGCATCAGTGCTAAATTCCACTTCGGTCCGAGTTCCTTTCCTTAAACACAGCTGGGCTTTATCACAATGATCAACAGCATAAATCCGGACGTGCTGCGTCTGTTTCGGACAAGACGGAGAACACCGTGTAACAGACTCGGTGCCGATCCTCCAACCTGCAGGCGGCGGCCGCTCATACCATGAATCTGACATGCAGCCTCGGATGTGGTGACTGAGCGCTGGACTCTTAATGACCACAGGGCTGAAGGACGGGGGCCGGCGAGCAGAGCGCTCGGTGTCGGCGGATTGTTCCCAGGAACTCCCGTCTCATTTCCAACCACCCACTTACTGGCGGCGCGGGCCTCTCTCTGCGAACCTGTTCTTTATTAAAGAGCAGAGGGTTCTCTGGGAGCTGGAGGGGAGGCGTGTCCTAACCTCCCCCGCTTATTTAAGAACATGGAAACCTTGACTTGTGAGCGGAACACTCCCCTCTACGCTACACCTCGTTTGGAAGGCTGAGAGCTGCAGGCGTGGTAATGTCACTCTGCGTGGCCTGGGTGCTTTAAGTCCAGTGCATACGGGAACAGTCAGAGTGTCACAGAGTAGCATGCCAATGTGTCATGCCACACTTTAAAGGAGCAGTGTGCAAGATTTAGGTCACTGGCACAAAAGGCATGAATTGTTGTTTTCAATAGCAAATAATGGGCCCTTTGTATTGAGGCAGCCATGTTGTGCCGCCATGTTTTCAAAAAAAGGAGCCCAGAATAAACGAGAACAATTCTGAAAAAAAGTTTTCAATGGCCACCTCATGTTATTTCACACACTCAGTCCCAAACGAGCAACCTCACCACTGACCACTTGAGGTCACTAAAGCCTACAAGCTGTACATTTTCAATTGGATACGTTCCGATACATCACAAGATTTGACACAGTTAGATAGGGGAGGTCCTTGTCGTGTGAATGTTCTGGTGCATTCATGAGCGGGATTATCGATAAGAAGAATACAACTCAATCCTCCTACGCACTGTACCTTTAAAAAGTACAGTGAGCACTTGACATCTGAAACCATAATGAGACGGTATCACAGCGAGGGCATATTTTTTCATGAAGCCAAAACATATATACTACACATCCATAAAGTCGTCACTCACTCAGACCCTCACTTAGAAAGAGTGGAGTGGAAAGCCGCGGTTCACTCGATATGATTAGATTTGTCTGTGATTTGTATCTTTTCCTCTTCCTGCCTTGTCACCGGGGCCTGAGGTATTCGAGGCCGTCCTCTCCCCAGGCCTGATGGGAACAGGAGGCCTGCGCAGCATCTGGTTGACTTGGAAACAGCTGTGTTTTCATAGACCCGACTGAGGGTTTATAGCTGCTCCCAGCGCGCCCGGGTTCACTGGGCCCGCTCGGCTAAACAATGCTAAATCTCACGTCTCCCTGCAGCCTCTCTCTCGGTCCCGTCGAAAACACTCATCAATGTCAACGCGTCTCTTCCTGAATCTCAAAGCCAGTATGAAGAGTCTGCTGAAGGGTTGTTATTGTCATTAGTATTATTGTTATTATCATTATGACATAAGAAAATGTAATGAGATGCATGACAACTCATTTTCATTTCCTTTTTGCTGGCTGTGGTTCACAGGCAGAAACGCACTTCCCATTTGAGGTGCAATGAGCAGCTTTTTATTCAATTCCTTCATGCAAATGAGTCAGCCGGCTCTTAAAGGTGCAGTGTGTACGATTTGGCGACATCTAGTGGTGAAGTTGCATATTGTATCCATCACCTCACCTTCACCCCTCTGAGCATGCAGGAGAACCTCTGCTAACACTCTTTAAAGGTCAAAAGATGTTTAGTACGTCCACTCCGTACGTACGTGCACTGTAACAACAATGGCGGCGCCCGTAGAGAGGACCCACTTTTCGTGTGAAAATACATTAATGGGCTCATTTAAGGGTAACGGGGGAAAAAATAAAACATTAACAAGTAATTATAAATTCAAGAAAATGTCAGGATGTAATAGTTTTATAATATTTTTGGAAGACATAAATGACGAAATAAATAACGATGAAATGTTACACACTGCACCTTTAAAAAGCTAAAAATTGCCTCTTGCCTCCATGAACCTGTGGTCAGCTGTTCCATGAAGTGACTCAGCAAACTCTTTCCATGACTGTCATGTGATGGATGCAACAAATGCAATCACTCCCCAGCCTCTGTTCCCCAGTGCAGGCGGAGCTAGTTAGCTCTGAGACAGCAGCAACAGCCTTCTGTCTTGTGCGCATGAGGGTTGCCATGGCGACCGCTGCTCCTCAGCCCCAGGTCGGAGCCCCAGCTAGCTTTAGCACTGGCCCCTGTGACGTAGCACCGGTGTGATCACGTGTGCGTGGGGGGGAGGAGCGAGAACTGCTCTGCTTTATTATTGTCTTTTTTTTGTTTTCTTCAACACTTTGGCCACGCCCCCATATTGTGTGAGCACAGGTGCATGCTGACTGCACCTCTCCTCACCGCCACCGGTGTCGCTGCGCACGCCCATTGCTGGAAGGTTCCCTATTGCGCCTTTAAAACACAAACACTGAGGGGGAGGGGTGGGAGGAAGCGACACCACAAGCTGACATTAGTTGTAAATACTCCCGTGTCGTGTTGGTGTGTTGTTATTGACTCAGCGTGTCATAAACCCTCTTGTTCCACTCTGCTGTGATATGTGTGTGTTTCCCATGTGTTTCTCCATACAAACTCCGTGCGCAGCAAAAAGTCTATAAATCCAGACCACCAGGGCTGAAACACAACACGTCACAGAACCATCCAAATGTGCGTCCGTCCCTCCGTGGCTCACTGTTCTAACCAGATCTCCCTCCTCCTCCATATGATATCATTTAATCGGCTCCGTCCCGTGTTCAGCTGAGTAACCGTTCAGAGCCGAGCCGAGCCGAGCCGAGCCGCTGGGAACCAACAGTGAAGTCATATAGCCCAGATGTATTGGGGCTCAGCCTGCTGGGAGTATGCATAGGAAAACAACTCTCAGATACCAGTGATATGCTGCATGCTCTGAACACACACGCCACCGCTCAGATATGCATATGCACACACACACACACACACACACACATGCATGCATGCACGTACGTACATGCCAGTGACATAAACACAAAAGCGAAGAAAAGTGGAAGTGCAACACGCCCGCATATTCCCACCACACACACACACACACACACACACACACACACACACACACACACACACACACACACACACACACACACACACACACACACACACACACACACAGGACAGTAAGTGACAGAGGACAGGTTGTACAGAGACTGACTGTGCTCTTGCTGCAGGATTAGAGCTGACTGATGCTCGGCCAGATTACTCAGCGTTCTCAAGTCACATGACCCCAACCTGCATGTCAGTGTGAGCAGGTCAACGAGCGCGACGCCCTTCAGACTAATCGGAGCGCTGATGTTAGGATAGAGAGGGCATGCCTTCTATAGGGATAGATAGGAAAAGTGTCATTTGTTTTAAAGATGCTACGCATAAGATTAGGTGGTTGGTTTATTCTTCTTCTTCTTCTTCTTCTTATTATCATCATTGTTATTATTATCATCATCATCATCCTCCTCCTCATTTCCAGGAGGTAGAGTTAAATCTGCATTAAATCACATGAATGTCCAAACTACGCTTTCTGTTTACATGAGGGAGCGAGTCCTTTCCATGGAGGCCGCCATGTTGCACCACCACGTTTTCACAGTAGCCCAGGATGGACAAACTAAACCACTGTTGAGCCAACAACATTACTGAATGGCACCCCTACATGCTTGGAGGGGAACTGCAACATACAAACGTAGGGGGCAGCCGTGGCTCAGGGGTTAGAGGAGCCGTCCTCTGACCAGAGGGTCAGTGGTTCGATTCCCCCAGTTCTAGAATATGATGTCACGCACCATAATCATCTACCCACACACAAAACTAGTTGCAGTTGAATGGAGGCGACTGTGGCCGAGTCGAACATTAACACACTGTGCGCCGGTCAGGCCGCTCATGAATAATTCATTCTGACAGAGTCGTGAACGTGGGTGTGCACATTCCTCTATGACTTGCTATGAATTCAATGCGTCACTGTCCCGTTGTGGTGTAGCTCTTCTTTTAATTAAGCACAGAATCGAAATACTGGCTCCACAGCCGCTGCTGTGTTTCTAATTAAAAACGCAGAGCCTGCTCAACACCAGCACCACGAGCATAAAACAAACGCGCCGGGGCCCCGCCTCCTTTCACATAAATGTTTCAGAAGTGCACATAAGAGAGGAAGTGCGACATAAATGAAAACCACAATGTCTTTAACAATACGGCTGCAGGCACATGTGTGATGTCATGGTCAGCTCCATAAAGCCTTCCCTTATTGTTCCATTCACTTTTCCTCACGCACCCCCCCCCAAAAAAAACTACCACATACACTATAGATCTTTTAAAATAATAAACCATGTGTTTTAGTAATTGGAACGTATGAGAGCGACGCCCCCAGTGATCCGCAGCCTCGGGGTCGTAAATCCTGCAGCAGCCACGACCTTGTGGGCGACAAGAGCTCAGCATGTGGAGGGAATCGAGCTATTTCTGGTGGATTCTGCATCAAATAAACAAACGTGGAGGAGTGAAGAATGAGGAGGTCGGCTCACAGGAAGCCTGGGTTACAGAGGAAACTTTGAGTCAGAACGCTGGTGCGAGGGCGCCCTCTTGGGACAGGAATATGAATCGATTTTGGGGTGGTAAGAGTCCCATGACACCGCACACCGACTCTAGGGACGTTTTGAAAAGCACTTTCTTCCCTGGGTGTTTGAAAGTGAGCGTTTAAATCCCATTAACTTCATTTATATAGTCGACAAACACGCGTCTAAAATGGTTACTGGTTAAATCAAACAACAAGTTGGTACAGAATTGATTCATTTATGGTTAAATGAACCAGTGGGGATTAAAGTAGTGACTCATAAGCAGTTATTTTTCATTTTCGAGTTTTCATTCCGAGGAAAATACAGTTGATTGCAATTGCTCTTCACTGACCTGTATTTTCCAGTCCTGACTTGTACGCCCTTCATTCCACATCTCTGTGCCCCACCTACATCACTCAGCAGGTCATCGCCGATCATCAGCACCTGCAGAAGTAAACAGGTCATGAGAACATCATTTCTGTATTTGCTCTCAGGCTGATAAATTAATAAATAATTCAAATGACGGTTAATTCTACTTGATAATCAAATATGTCTAAATAAAAAACAGCCTACATCAATTTTCCATGAATGGGTTTTAATCATTTTCTCAACAGCTATCTTCAATGAAGCAGTAGCTCCACCTAGCATTAAAACTCAGAAGTACAATCAAGTCAAGTGCAAATTTAAATATATATATGTATATATATCTTTTTAATTTGCTGGCGACCAGTTAAAAATCTTTCCCGGGCCGCAGTTTGGACGC